>JAECUM010024712.1:0-55728 GCA_016617855.1 Megalonaias nervosa
ATAACAGCTGACTTAGAGAAAAGGATACAAGCCACAGAGATGAGATGCTTCCGAAAGATCCTCGGCGTCTCATACAAAGACCGTGTCACCAATGAAGAAATATGGCAAAGGATCAGACAAGCCATTGGGCCTTACGAAGACCTCCTGAGCACAGTGAAAAAATGTAAACTGCAGTGGTATGGGCATGTCTCACGATCATCAGGACTTGCCAAGACAATCCTGCAAGGCACTGTACAAGGAAGAAGAAAGGGAGGCAGGCAGAGAAAGAGGTGGGAAGACAACATTCGAGAGTGGACAGGCTTGACATTGAGCGACTCAATGAGAAAGACGGAAAATCGAGAGGAATGGAGGAAGCTGATTGTTCGGTCTTGTGTGGTGCCCCAACGGTCTACCAGACAATGGGACTGATGATGATGATGCTGATGATGATATATATATATATATATATATATATATATATATATATATATATATATATATATATATATATATATATATATAAGAGCAGACGGCTCCGGTGGCCACAGTGGTAGGAGCGTCCGACTCGGGATGCGGGAGGTCGCGGGTTCGAACCCCGGCCGAGACATACCAAAGACTTATAAGAATGATACTAAACAGCTGCCTCGCTTAGCGCTCAGCATTAAGAAGTTAGTGTTAGAACTGGTTGGTCTGTGACTGGGAGGGACATAATACTACACGTCTGCGGCACGATGCCCCAGTGCTAGACATCAATATAAACTGCCACACTGCAGACATCGTAGCGATATGACTGGAAAATTGTTAAAGCATTGTTAAATATCCAAATCACACGTACACATCTTTAGGAACAAATGTGAGAAACTTTAAATAAGTTTGATCAGGAAGAAAGTTGTCATACTGATTTTAGAATTGTTATGATTATTTAAAAAACAAACAAACATATAAAATAGTAAAGGATTCACTGACTGAATTTTGTTTTTGTACTTTCCATACTGTCTCGGCCCGTTAAGTGTTTCACGATTTTGATGATGATCATGTGTTTCCTGTGCAATGTACCACTTCAGTCACCACATTTCGCGGAGTGCTCATTTTATACTGTCCTATGATGTCACTACTCCAATCTCGCGTTATGCGAGAATTTGCCAGCTGTTACTATGTTACTATAACGACGGACATGGGATAAATATGGGGTAGACGGACGGAAGCTCTGTCTGAATGGAATAGTTTGGAAGGGATTATTGCCTTTTTTTTCATTTAAAAAAACAACAGAAAAATGTCGCACAGGTACTTTTGCTATCTCATTACAATAGTTTAGGTTCAGATTATACTTTATAATTGAGTAAAACTTTACGTCACTCAATCTCTAGCATCACTGCAACAACCCTCTCGAAATTGTTGTCGTTAGATCCTTTTGAGTTTTGGTGAATAGTTATATTTAGCGAGGAGTTCTGTCGTCCATTTGTTTTAAACTTGCTTTATGTCATGTATAAGCCAGAAATATGCCAAAAATAAAATTCAACTTGCAGTTTGCAGCACTCTTTAATTATAGTGTAAGTCACATGGTCAGGTATACATATTTACTCATTTTAAATTAAATATAAACTGTTCTTTTAAAATTCAACACTAAAAAGCTGTAAGAATAAACATTGAGCATATGGTAGCACAGTTGTTGGTGCTTTTGCTTGATTGATGATTGATTGATCTACTTGATTAATATATTTACTATTGATTGGAGGTTCAGCCCCCTCCTCTGGCTTCACTTTATATTGATTCATTTATGCTTCCCATTTCACATGTCAGAAAAGTAAATGAGGTAAATGCATGAATAGTGTTATGCAGTTAGTATAATTAACCTCTCAAAGTAACATTTTTAATTTAACTTTTTTTCGTAGCACATACAACAAACAATGGGCAGAGGCCCAGTCAGCCATTATGGACCTGCTCCAGCAGGAAATACCAACAGAACCTCCAAAGCCAGAAAGAGTGAGTGTAGCATTCACTTTATGTTATCAGCTGCAATTAATATTCTCAGAGACAAGAAACAAATCTTAATTATTCATCATCCATCATGCAGTCATTATTCAGAGCCAGTTTAAGATTTCCATGGTAACATATTAAGCATCCAGCATGTAAGCATTAAATCTCTGCTACTTTAGACCTGTTTAAATATTTATATTCTTTAATTCATTGTTATCATGTGTGTGTGTGTGTTTGTGTGTTTGTGTGTGTGACTTGGATTTTTAATGTAGCTTTAAAAAATTTTCAGTCATATCACTTCAGTGTCAGCAGTGTGGCAGTTTATAGTGATGTCTAGCACTGAGGCATCATGCCACAGACATGCAGCATGATGTCCCACCTAGTCACATTATCCTGACACCAGGCCAACCAGTCCAAACACTAACCTCTTAATGCTGAGCACCAAGCGAGGCAGCTGTTAGTACCATTTTTATAAGTCTTTGGTATGACTTGCCCAGGGTTCTAACCTGCAACCTCCCGCATCCAAGGTGGATGCTCTAACCACTAGGCCACAAGAGCAGTCATGTGTTTTTGGATGTTTATGCCAATGTCCACTGAATGGTTAGAAAAGAAGTGCCTTTTTATTGTTAAGACACACTTGTTTCTCATACAGTTTTTATGTCTGGCTTCTTGTTTGGATACATAATGAAACTGGTGGATTAAAATTAGCATTGTTCATTTATTGTATTAAGTGGGGCAGTGAAATGTTAAAACTTGCTTTTAAAATCAAAGCAGTTCTTGGTGCCTAAAACTCAAGATTAATTTTTAAAATTCTGAAAAAATACGAAAAGATTTTTAGTATAGGTTGCAATTTACAAACATGGAATTTGTCCATCTGGTATTCAAACAACTTTGAATTAGGTATAAACAGTCTTATTTATCCATGTTCTTACACCTCAGAATGATCTTATGCATCATTTTGAATATTGAAGGACTGAGTAAATATATATACTATATATATATCTATATATCTATATATATATATATATATATATATATATATATATATATAATTTGACATGCTGGACTTCGTGAATTTGATATCATGCAACAAAATATGGACTTATAAAACCACACCATTTCAGACAGCAATTGTTAATTTTTCCAGGATCGATTGGCAGCATTCCAGCTTCTGGCCACAATGTACATCAAGTACATTCAGATTTTCCGCAGACTGGAACAGTGTTATGACCAGATCGTACATCCACAGAAACGAAGGGTCCTACGTCATGTTCTTGATGGTGTGATAGGAAGGACTCTTGAGTTGAAGCATGAGATGGTCAACCTTGAATTTTCTGAGTACCATTACTTTGACGATGTTCTGTCAGACTTAAAACTCACTCCTGTAAGTGAATTTGACAACTTTTTTGTTTTTGCCTCATCTCTCTTAAGAGTTTTTGTATAAAGTCAAATTAATTTGCAGTAAACATTATTATTGTCTCCAAAACATATTATGTCTAATAAATATTTATAAGTCTACTGATCTAAAGTAAATTCATATCCAAGCAAGCCATGTAGATAGTTTAATTTTATTTGTAACTATACATTTTTGAATAGAAAAAGTTGATTAGTTGTTTTTACAGAACTCCAATTTTCACTTCTGTTTTGCATCAGTGCATGTTAATTATAGGTTAGTACTAATGTACTGTAAAATCATTTTCATATTTTCATATTTTACTGCCGATATCAAAATCTAATGGTCATCTCTTTTAGAATGATGTTGAGATTCCAATCCCAAAATACTTTACCAATGAAAGGCTGGAGGCTCTCAAGGAGAGAGAAAAATTGCTGGGACAAATTCTGTCAAAGTTGGGTCCTCAAGACAAAGAAACAGTAAGAGAATGGATAGCAATATCTTAAAGTCTAAATCCAAAGAGTCCAATAGATATATCAGTCCAGTTTTCTGAAATAAATACTTCATCAGATTAAAAATGATAACAACAGGTCTTGGTGACATGAAAGCTCTATTATTTGGAGCAGGTAAATGAATTTCATTGCAATTTGTAGCAGATGACAGCCTAAGCAACTGAAGTTTAGGTACTACGAAGAGTCATTGTGGGTAGTTTTCTGCACAGTATTATTGGTTTGATTGGTTCTCATTTGCAAGAAAGTGTTTTCATTCATATAAGGGGAAAGCTAGATTAATATGGCACCAGTCGTTTCCCACAGTCCCTAGCAGGAAGTTCCCCACAATCAATTGCAGAAATGTATGTATTCACTCTTCTTTGATACCAGTCATGCTCCTTACTGAAGTTTAAATTCATTTATTTGCTAAATATAATTAAACTTGCAATTTTACACTCTTTTAGTTATTTAGTGGAATATTATTTTTAAGTAAACTGGAAGAATGTGTCTTCTTAACCCGTTTGGGAAGGATTGTATGTTATTGCTTCTGATATTTAGTTTTCCTTGCTGTGTCCTCTATAGATAACAACCATATTTGATGTGGTGAATAATGCAGTGTTTCTCATGATGCAACCACAGTTTTTTGTATTTAAAAAAACAAATTATTTTCCTACCTATATTTGTACATTGGACCCTTACTATTCAGTGCCTCATTGTAACACTGTCTATAACACTGTCTCTGATATAGCACAGGTATGGTCATGGAGCTGACTACAAAACCTGTTCTTACAACACTGTCTCTGATATGACACAGGTATGGTCATGGACTATAAAGCCTGTCAGTATAACAATGTCTCTGATATAACACAGACATGGCCATTGATCCCATTATAATGATTCAATTATATTTTTCCATATAATGTATTCCTGTAACAGGTGAACTTCATGTATCACAGTACTCTTTTGTAGACAAGTGCAATAATGAGAAAACACTATAATGTTGGTGAGGTTTTTTTTGACAGAGTTGCTGTTTTAATATGTATAGAAAATATGATGTCAGCAAATGATAAGCTTTCATCTGGTCCTTAGATTTAAAAAAATTCTTATGCTCAAACTCATACATAACTCTGAATTCTGATGTGAGATTGGAATTCTGAGTCATGTCTAAGTTTTGTGTGAGAACCTGTCAATAATCTTCGCTTCTGTACATATAGGTACTAAATTCAATGACTGTTGTGAGGATATGGTTATGCTTGAAACTTTATGCATACTCAACTCAAGTTTATGCCCCGAGTCCCACAACTTAGTATGTTCAATTATAACAATGTTTAAATGATGTGTCTGTTTCCTAAACTGCTACATGTTATAGAACTAGATGTGCTCCAAGCATTATATCTAATCTTGTTTTTTTTATGTAAATTAAAATATTTCAAGAATACAGGCCAATTTTCATGTTGGCCAAATGAAAGCTTATACAGAACATTCTATGAAACTATTCATAATAGTAGCATTGCAGTGTTATATTTGAAAAACTATATGTTAATGTTCATTTGATGAATTGTTTATTATTAAAAACAGGAAGAATGGATTTAGTTAATGCAATTTAATTTGGATATCAAAATTATAAGTTATATTTTGATATGATATAATTGCTGGACAACAGGAGGTATATTTTGCTCACATTCTGAAGCTTTTGATTTGTTGCATTTTTAATTTCAATTAAAAATGATTCAAATTTACGCATCCAGGGTCTGAGCTAGACTTAACTTTTTGGGTAATGTGAAATCTCTCTATTAAAGAAATAGGAAAGATTTGTGGGAAAATAGGAAGAAGTTAATTTAGAATGATAAAATCAGTTCCTTAAAACACCTGAATAAATCTTTGGTCAAAATAACATAGAAACAAGAGAAATGCTATTTATCACACACTTTATAGAAATGTAAAACATTTTCAAACCAACAAAACTGTTATATGATTTCACTTTCACAACAGATACAAAAATAGGTTACTAATGCTAACCTGTGACAGATATAGAAGTATAAGTCTATTTTCTTACTCTTACAATATAAAACATGGAATAAACTTGTGTTTGCTTTACTACACTTGATAAACCTACATTGAGTAATAATTTATTCATAATTAGGCAACAAATGCATGAAATTTGATAATATCTTAAAGCTCTATGTTTGAAATTTTGGTGAGAATCTTGTATATTTAAAGATAATTTAAGGTAAAAATAATAATTATATTGTCACAGATATTAAACAAGCATGAAATGTTCTAACGGTTTTACATTGGTCTTTACACAGAAAAAAGATTTAACAGTTAATATTGTACTCGAATACAAAAGCATTCAGTGGCCATGAGAAGGGGTTGAAGACATCAACTCAAGAGAGGTGAAGTCAGCTTCACATTCTTGGCATATTTGGTTGAAGTGACCAGCACTGAGGAAACTATTTCACCTGAAATTCCCCCTAGCATGGACTGGCACATTAGTTGTATTTGTTGTACTTTAATTCCCCCTAGCATGGACTGGCACATTAGTTGTATTTGTTGTACTTTAATTCCCCCTAGCATGGACTGGCACATTAGTTGTATTTGTTGTACTTTAATGTTTCTTACTATGGATTTTGTATCAAATGTTTGCAAATTATTTACTTACAAATGAGCCTAAATTAATAATTAGAATAATTGTCAAATTAAATACACATAAAAAATTACAGTTCATAAAGTGTTTACACCTTGAAAAGAGATTAACTGCGTTGATATAAAATAATGTGAAAAGCTTGTGTTTCGCTAATCGTTCCCATAATCTAATTGAAGTCATATTTATTTGTTGTTTTAATGCAGAAGAAAGATGAAATCCCAATGACCTTTGATGAGGCAATCAGGCTTGTACAGATCAATGAGAGAGCTCGTCAGGGTCGTCTTCGTGCAAAGTTCATGAGAGAAATTCGACAGCAAGAGGAACGAGAAAGAATGGCACAGACCCGTGGAGCCCCCACACTTGATCCTGATGTGGCAGCTACCAGAATTCAGAAGGTAATGTATAAGCATTATTTGTTTGGTTAAATCTTTATTGGACTTGATTGAAAAAATTAAACTTCATTCGATCATATGACAACAGTAACAGCTTACTTCACGAGTATAGAGAACACCTTGAGGTTTTATGTGGTGGTTGTTTGCAGTAATCAGTTGAAGTATTAAAAGAAATCAGAGCTTGTCAGACAAAAAAATTGCTATGATAAATGGTATGGTTGCTACTTTATGAACATCATTGGTGCATTAATACTGTTTGTTTAAGATACCAATGATAGTGAAATTATAGGCAAACACCATTTTAATAGCAGATGAGCCTAAACTACCATTTACCCTAGATGTCCAATGACTGTGTCAGAACAGGGATGAAAACTAGAACCACATGTGCAAAGCCAGTGTTACCATGGCAATAGGCTGGTTCTTATTTGTGCAAATTTAAAATCTAATAGATGATATAAAACATGAGAAAAATCTGTGCAAAACATAATGACTTCATGCTTCATTGGGAACTGTTTGTATATTGTCTGGAAATTGTAACAGATCTGAACAGTATGCGATGTGATTAGAAGATTTTTCCAATCAATGACAACAGAAACTTCATAAAATCAAGCATTTATAAATCTACTGCTTCTCTTTATTTGCTTTTTTATCCTCATGTATTTACATAAAGATGTACATCTGAAATATTATTTCAGTTTTTAATGACATCACTTTGGTGGTATGTATAAATAACATTTTATTTCTGTATTTCCATATTACAGTAAGAAAAATGTTCAAGGGAAGTGAAGCACGTGTCTTTACCTTTTTTGCCTGTTTTGATTTTCTTATTTCTTTCCTTCATTTTGAAAGGGAGAATTCTGATATACTAGCATTTATGATTTTATCTTTATTTTATTTGTTACATTACATACTTCAAAGGGAATAAATAATTTATTTGGGTTTTTTTGTACTGCTCTATTACTTGAATGATCTTACTTTTGCCAGCTTTAGAAAATGGCAAGACAAATAGTTTTTTATTGAATGGTGATAAGAAAATTATCATGGAGGTGGTGTCAGACTGAAGATAGTTGTAAAAACTTACAGTTGTCAAATTCCATACAGTGACAGTATATCCTGGATTGAAGTTCAGACAATGTTTAACATTTCTTATTATAGAAATATTAAATCCTTATGTGCTAATTTTCAATTCATTGATGTGGACAGCCTCGATTTATCAGTTGCACTTCTGGTGTATGGCATTGTTTAAATCATCACTTTGAGGTGTAAAATGTGGCTGTGTTTTATTGTAAATCTCAATGTAAGGAGAAGGGAAGCAAGCTTTATATCTTTTATCATCAGTTTTCACAAAAAGTTCATTTCCTCATATGTATATTGTAACGTAGTAAAAAGTGCCAAACAATGGTGTGAGTTTTTTTGTGGGGTCTTTTGGGGATATTTTTTGAACAAAATTGAAATCTCTATCAATCTAACTGATGGCTTTATTACATTTTACATCAAATAATTCTACCTTTTAAATCCAACAAAGTGAAGCAACGAATTCGCTTCAGATACAGCCAGAATATGCCCTGTTGCCATGTCCCTGTTCTTGATGTCTGTGAATTTTCTTAAATCTGTACTCCTGTGGATGTTAAAGTTCCATCTTTTGCCTTTCTTGTGGTCAAAACTTAAAAAGAATCCAACTGGGATGATTTTTTTTTTAAATAATGTGCTACACATTATTGATTTCTTCAACAGTCCATTCATACTAAGATGTAGTTTTCATTCAGACTGGCAGATAATCACACTAAGATACTCACATCATCTGGCGCAGATCAAATAAATCCATTTCATGCCATCATTAGCATTCCTGGATACTAATTTAAATATATAACACCTTATGACAATGTTGAGGTCTGCATTGTATGTGGAAATTCATACACCGTGCAGAACACACAACTAGGGAGTGGAACCTTAGCAATCATGATGTGTAAGCCAGTCACATACAAACACAGGTGGTGTCCTCTTTATATTTAGGTGGTGTGCTTGCCTGACTTCTGTGTGAATTGTTTTGGGGTTTAATGCATCTGATGGTGACAGCTATTTGTTCTTTTAATTTGTTACACCTTCTATAAAATACATACTCTTCAAACTGTAGATACAAAATGTATGTCTTTAGGAAAATTAATTTTTACATACCTTTCAGTAGTTAATTTAAAGACATTATTAATAATGTCAGTTCCACAGTTACCGAGCAGTTGATTTTCTTACTATGATCCTAAATTTAAATAATTTGAAATTCAGAATTTTCAGTTAAACATGGTTTGGCTTAGTATTTTCAAATTGTTTAAAGCAAGCAAATCGTGTTAAAGCTAAATGCATAATTTTGTATCAGTACATATTGTGCACCTGTTTAAAGGAAGTTTGGCACCCTTGTAAATGGACCAAAATTAATAAAAATGTTGAAGTTCTGTGACCTTTTTAATTAAAATTAAAGTTAATGACTATTCAGGTTTTAATGGAACTGGAATTTACAGCTCTGAATGTTTCAACATAATGGTCCTGGTTTCAAGCACATAAAATGCGTGAGATAGAGACAGAATTTCTTGAAACTTCAAAATAACATTTTCATGGCCAATGAACATTCACAAAACTAAATCCACTATCATAAATAACAGTTTTAATTGGGAATTAAGTCAAACTGTGAAGCACAAAATTTTATCCCCATAAAATTCTCTTTTACTCCATGGCTGCAAAATTTTGACCTCCCCCATGAATATTTTTGATTTAATGGTATATCTTAAACTATTAACAATATATGCTTTAAGTTTTTGGCTCTGAGTATTTTTCTTTTACAGAAATGATATTATTTGCAGATCATTAATAATATTTCTGAAAAGTTTCAAAGTTCTTGAGTACAACTATGGTTTCTAACAATTGAGCTCAGAATCTTGAGTACAACAACTATGGTTTCTAACAATTTAGCTCGGAGTCAAAGTCCTAGACCTTTGGTTCAGAAAGTTTGAACGAGCTCAAGGTCAGGAAATTATAAAACCATTTTTATAAAAATTCCATTCTCCAACTTTGAACATGATATTTTAGAAATCATGTTTTTATATACCGGTAAGATAAACCTTTTCAATTTCCTGGAACTGTTCATATAAGCAAAATAAATTTTTAAAAAACACTACAAATTTTAAATTAAGGTATTGTCAGCAGCTTTGAGTACTGTCTGATTCAGACCCGAAAAATTTCCAGACATGAGGCCTACTTAGTGATATCAATTGAGCACATTTAACCTCAATTCCAATTGCATACTCCAATTAATTTGTCAACTTTTAACTTTCCCAAATTAATTTTCCTACATTTATTATGCACAACAACAATCAATTTGCTTACATTAACTTGCCCACCAATCAATTTTGCTACTTTTTTCATCCCTAATAATTAATTTGCATACATTTAACTTGCCCAACAGTAAATTTTAATTTGCACAATAGAATTCAGGCACTCATTTTTAGTAAATTTGTTCTTTAATAAATATTGCTGAAGAAAAAAAGTAGATGAGTAAAGCTTGTCTCTTGGATTATACTGGACAAAATGTAATTTCTACCAAACCCCAAAATTCTGCAGTATTTATTTATTTTATAAATTTTATGAATCCTTATCGGCATTCAATATCACTTTGTTTCAGGTCTGGAAGGGGTTCTTTCAGCGTAGAAAAACCAAGAAGGAAAGGGAGGATGAAATGATCTTCGTTGGAATGGTATATTGTTTAGAATTGAGTATCACAAAAGTTGTATATTTTATTAGCGTCTTACATGTTTCAACTATTTTATCATAAAAGTATTTAAAAGAATGATAAGGTAACATACATACATAACAGAATCAGTATTTCAAATCAGTACTGTGTAGTGAACATTCTGAATGAGTTCAATATTTCAATCCTAAAATCTTGTTACAATTTGATTTTATGAATGACAGGCAAATGAATAAAGAAATTAAATTTAAGAATAATCAAACGGCTTTTCTCTCAGTTTTGTAATTTGTTTGACTTTTTATATCAGGCTCCCCCACCCCATCCTCCAAACTTGAAGAACACACCGCAAGCATTGTCCGTAAAAACAGAGCAGGAAAGACGCGTCACCCAGAAAATGCATGAGAATGAATTTCAGCAGGCACTTGTCACCATTAAGGATAAACTCCGTGAAACTGAGGGACCTGATATGAAGGAAACCATGATGGACCAAATTAGGCAGTGGTTCATCGAATGCAGGTTAGAAAACATTTCAGATAATTCTTCAGAGTTCACCAGTATTTTCTCTTTTTGCCAAACATTACAACCACAGTGTCTGTTCATTTGCTACTTGTCCACCCATATTTAGTGCAAAACTGGTAGTGGATAACTACACTGTACAGATAATTAAATCTCATAGTGGATAATTACACTGTACTGATAATGAAAGGTTATATTGGATAATTACAGTATACTGTAATTATCCAATATAACCTTTCATTATCAGTAATTATTAATTATAATAATTAAAGCCTGGAGGGGATTATTACACTGTACAGATAATGCAAGCTTGGAAGGGATAATTACATTTTACAGATCCTGAAAGCTTATTGTGAATAAATACTGTAATCAAAAATAAAACCTAATAGGAGATAATTACTGTAATCAAATAATGAAAGCTTATAGGGGATAATTACAGTATACAGATAATTAAAGCTTGTTGGAGATAATTAGAGTATATAGATTATGAAAGCTTGTATGTGATAATTACTGTAATCAAATAATGAAAGCTTGTATGGGATAATTACTGTAATCAAATAATGAAAGCTTGTATGTGATAATTACTGTAATCAAATAATGAAAGCTTGTATGTGATTAATTACTGTAATCAAATAATGAAAGCTTGTATGTGATAATTACTGTAATCAAATAATGAAAGCTTGTATGTGATAATTACTGTAATCAAATAATGAAAGCTTGTATGGGATAATTACTGTAATCATATAATGAAAGCTTGTATGGGATAATTACTGTACTCATAAGCTTGTATGGGATAATTACAGTATCAAGATAACTGAAGCTTATAGGAGATAATTACTGTGATCAAATAATGAAAGTTTATGGGGAATTATCATCATATACAAAGAACTAAAGTTTCTTGTGGATAATTACAGTATACATAAAATGAAAATGTGTTGTAGATAATTAAAGTGTGTTGTAGATGATTAAAGTGTGTTGTAGATAATTACAGTATATAGATGAAAGATTGTTTTGGATAATTACAGTATTCAGTTAATGAAATATTGAAGAGGATAATTACAGTGTGCTGATAATGAAAGCTTGTTGTGGATAAGTACAATATATAGATAATGAAAGCTTGTAGGGGACGATTACAGTATATAGATAAAGAAAGCCTCTATGGGATAATTACAATATACAGATAATTAAAACTTGTGGTGGATAATTACTTTGTATAGATAATTAAAACTTGATGGGGATATTAGCATACAGTTTACCAATGAATAACTTGAACCCAAATGCAGACAGTTAAAAACCCAAATCTGTTATGATTTAATGCACCAGAAGATGAGGGGTAAGCCCTTAAACCATGTATAGAATAAACAGTGTTGCCCCAGATGTGTAGTTTACTGTTGGGTGCCAGTTATGATAATGTGTTTTTGATTTGAGACTGGACATAAAGGACATGCTTATCTGTCATTAGCCCATTTTTCTTCTATTTTGTGAAAAGTTCTATATATGAAAAAATATCGATTTCATTATTTTATACATGGATGATGTGCAAAAAATGAGAGTATAAAAAATTAAAAGTATAAAGCTTACTTTTGACCTGACACTGTACATTTGCCTTTTCAACCAACGAATGCCAAGCAAGTGATATCAAGCATGCTAATTCTGATACAATTTTAATGAAAAACAACAGGTCAATAAAAAGTATGCACAACATCTGGAAATTTGATGTGGTGTAAAATATGCTGTAAACATGCTGCACATTTTCTGTTGCAGAAAATCTATGTGATCTCAATAATTGTGTCACTGACAAATTCACTTACTAGAGCTTGAATTTAGTGCTAGCATGCTCAGTAATTGTTTCACCAAAATATTCACTTGCTAGGGCTTAAATTCAGTAATTGTGTCGCTGAAAAATTCACTCACTATAGCTCAAATTTAATGCTAGCATGCTTCCAAAATGCAGATTATTTGCTGAAAATTTTGGGATTTCAAGCTATTGCATCTTTTTGTCAGCTCTAAATTTTCCAGTGTTATGCTGCAAATGATTAGTAAAATTCCTTTAAGTATATAAATATTCATGCATAATTTTGAAATGTAAAATAATGTTTGTTTTAGTATTGATTCTCTTACCATATATGTAGCTGTTTAGCCTGTAGCCTAACACTGTAGCTATATGTACCCACTGATAATACACTGCAGACATGGACTCAACCATTCAATTTTAAAGGGGAATAGGATATCTCTGTCATGCCCAACCATTTTATTTACAAATATGGAAATATCTGATATAATCTTAGTTGCTAGGTAAGATATGTTATCTTGACTATCCTGTACAAACAAGATGGCTGTTTTTAGTATGTTCTTTTTCAATCTGGTGAGGCTGTTTGTTGTTGTTGTTGTTGTTGTTATAGGGTTTAACGCCATTTTTCAGCACAAGATAGGCTATACATGGCGGCCAGTATTAATGGTGGAGGAAGAACCCTGGAAAAACCCGGGAAGAACCACCGACCCACGAGAAGCTACTGGCAGGCTTTCTCACGTACCCACGTTAGCCGAGCCTGGACTCGAACTCACGCAGACAGAGGTGAGATGGCAGTGATCCGTAACGATCAGCGCTTTAGACCACTCGGCCACTCGGGGCCCCTGAGGCTGTTTGTTAGTCAGCCTCAAAGTTTGTGATCTCGATTAGTTTAGCTGTCAAGCATAATGACATCAATGCACCACACAGCTTCAAATATTCACAAAAAAAATGACTCTGCTAATTTTGAAAATGCAACAATTTGGTGTTACAAAAATTCAGCAACATGATTAATACCATATGTACTCGCTTATAAGTTGAGCACAACTGCAAACAATGTAGACCCTGATTTGCTGTTGCATAGTTTATTGGCAGAGCAGGATCTGTGTTGTTTGTTCTACTGATTACTCCTATCAAACTGCATAGACCCAGATCTGCCAGGACATTATGTGATGGCAGATCAGGGTCTGTATTGTTTGCAGTTTTACCCAACTTATAAGTGAGTACATATAGTGGTTGTAAACAACAACAATTTTAAATTTTAGATAGTTCTTGGGGAAAAAAAATTGAAACTCTCCATTTTAGTAAATGGTGTTTTGTAGGTATATTAATACTGATTTCTAGTAGTTCTGTTTGATTTAGTCAAATTGTAGTTGAGGATTTTTTGCATTATTAATCAGTTTTTCAGCCTGCATTGGTTAAAGGGATTTGAATACAACCTATTCAGTACTGAAGTGATACTTCCAGATCTGTAGTCATAACTGGATGTTACAAATCTGGCTCATGCTGTCTGCTTTTGATGTTATTTTAAGTTCATCCTGTAATACTTGGGAATAGGGGTCTCAAACTGTACAAGTATAATTGGTCTAACTAAACCTTTGAAAGCTATTATTTTAATGTAATTAATTTACCCCATTGATGATCTTATCTACCCCTATTTATGCTAATTTTTAATGATTTTCATGTATTGGCAAGACCTCGAAATGCTTAGCCACTTCATTCACTGCAAAATGACACAGTTGTAATGTTGCATCACCTGTCCCAATTTTACCTACACAAATCTCAAGTTTTAGTGTTAAAATATTCGATTTGTTAATTTTATGTTAGACAAAACTTGAAACAAATGATATTGGTGGATTCTAGACTTAATACTAAGTCTGGATGCTAAAGGTTTTGCTGGTGAAATCCAAACAAGGCATAATTCTAACTGGCCAGGTATAGCCTCATACCCAGACACCATGTGACACACATTGAGCAATGAAAATACAGAAAATTTTCAAAGGTGGGATAAATAATTTAGAAGAATGCTTGTGATGTTGTTCACTAGTGATTTGCTATACACAACAATGCATCAAGTGTAATCAGTTATATTTAAACAGACTTTTGGATCTTTTTTTAAAATTGTATTATATAATTTCCTTAATTTACCTCGAGGACTTCTAGTCAATATTTTATTTCAGAGATGTCACTGGAAAGTTCCCTGAGTACCCAGACGATGATGATGGTGGGTCTGCTGCCATTTTCAAACAGAAAGATCCAGCTGAATTAGAGGCAGAACTGGCTGGCAAGGTTAATTGTATTTTTTATTTTCATCCCAGACCTGCTTTAGACAGATAGTTCTGGCAGTAGAAACTGCACTACTTAATTGAATCTATTCTGCAAATTTTTATAGCATTTTTTCAGTTTTCAGTATGTTTATCAATTCAAAAATATTTGTTTAAATGTATGTTTGGAAATAGATATCTTATTTTGATTGCTGAGGGATACTCTAGTTGTCTTTTTTTAAATTTGTTGAAACTTTTCTTGTTAAAGGTGTAATTTACTGTACATTAGTAAGCATGGTCAAATGTCTTTGAAAATTTGTCCCATGTAAAGGATTTTTCAAGAATTATTGTGTTTCATAATTCATTTTACATGAGCTTGGAAACTTTTGTAATTAAAGTACAAGGTATTCTGGTAGACCACCTTTTCTGTCTAAAAAAACCCAGGGTCTTTCAAGACAGGTAGTCTATCATTGGAGATAATTTCTCTATATAACCAATTAGTTCATGAATTAAATAGATGGTCATTCAAGACAGGTGGTCATTCATAGTGGACTTTCAAGGGAGGTTTTACTATATATGTTAAGTTCAATGTTGATTATGACAGGTTTGTAAATAAAGAAAGAGAAAAATAATTTTGGGGGTTTTGATACCAAACCTCAGACACACCATCCATATACAGTAAACACTCAGCAGTTCAGAACTTGAAATTTGACATGGTATATTCATTGTTTGGCATGGTAAGTTCAGTGTTTGGCATGAATAGTTTCAGTGTTTGGCATGGTAGGTTGGCTTGATAAATTAAGTGTTTTTTCATGGTAAGTTCAGTGTTTGGCATGGTAAGTAAAATGTTTGACATACTAAGTTGAGTGTATGGCATGATAAGTTCAGTGCATAACTGCAAATACACTATAAGTTTGAAAGTACAGTTTTACTTGTTGTTAAAAAAGACACTTTTATGTGTAGAGCACACTCAAGTACACCTGTAATTTATCCCAGAAAAAATTTTGATGGTACTTCCATATGCGTCCTGAGAGTTATTGCTTTAAAATCAGCAATACTCCTAGAAATTAAAGAAATTAAATAACATCACTAATTTGTTCTATTTTTTATAGTTTCATTTTGTGGTGAAATTTCATCTTTCAAAATGCTGGTGATAATTCGTGCAAAATATCTAACAAGATTGGCTGTGCTCAATGTTTAATTTTTCTGGGACAAATGCCCATTATGTTCAGTCTTATCTTTCATACATATTTTTTATGTAAAAATGATGCCAGAATGTTTACTATTTAAATATTCTGTATTTTGTAATAGTTCTTAAAGTGTAACCTTAAATATTCACCCTTAAATGTTAGCACTTTTATGATAATTTTTTTTTATTTTCTCTTCCATTTTTATATCATCAGCATCTTTCATATATTGGTTTCAGGATAATGATTAAATTATTTTGCAGGAGGAAGGAAAAGGTAAGAAGGACAAGAAAGGAAAGAAAAAGGATAAGAAAGATAAGAAGGAAAAGAAGGGAAAGAAAGGGAAGAAGGGGAAGAAAGGAAAAGGAGGAGATGATGAGGTTTACATTTATTTTTTTTCTGTTTAAAAAATAACAATAGAGTTATTATAAATCAAACTGTGTACATGAAACATTCTGATTGATTAGTATTTTACAGTGCAGTAATATATTGAATGTTTTATACTGAGGCATTTAGAATAAAGTGTCTTGCATAGAGACACATCTCAGTTACCAATCAAGCATGGTCAGAGCAGGATTTGAACCTGCACCTTTCTCGCACAAGTCTGATGTATGACCATGGAGCCAAGAAAGCACTGTAAAAATTTCTACATTACGAGAAATTAATTAAATCTAAAGTGATTATCAGCAGACAACACTATCACGTCATCCCATTTAAGAAATACAGTTAAACTTCTCTTAACTGGACACTGTTGGAATCAAGCATTATGGATGCTTTATTGAAGTGGTTATTACCATATTTCTTTGCTATAAGGTACCTCAGTATAACATGGTACCTTTTATATGATGGGGATGGTCATGAATCCTGCTTCATTATTTAACAGTACTCATTAATCTAAAATATCTGGACTCCAGTTTTCTGGACACCATATTTTCCAACTTTTGTAGTAGTTCTCAGTAGTATATAAGGGCTGTTCCATTTAAACATACATGGTACCCAGGGAAGGCAGTTTGTTTTAAAAATATATACCAGGGTACTTTCATTTCACAGAGTTTAATTATATTAAAATGATAAGAATAATTCTAAATTGCATCTATGGGTGAGTACCCCACATCAAAAAAGTGCCTTCCCTGGGTCCCAGGTATGTTTTACTGGAACAGCCCTAACATTTCCAAATGCCAAATATGTTTTAAAGCAGATGAAAATAAATTCAGTTTGGAATGTAAAGTAAGAAATATTTTCCTATACTTAAAAACAGTTGAATGAATTGAATTGATAGCTGTCAGACTTTGAAACTGCTTTGATTATCCTGTTTATAGCTTGTGTTCCTCTGATTTCCAACTTTTTTTATCTTTCAACTATGAAAGCAAGAGACCAAAAAGTAAGCAGATTTTAAACACACTTATTTCTTCAAGGGAGTACTGTATTCTCACGCTATGTCAACCTATTTAAACAATTCCTAGACATGAACTAACATGCAGAGAGAGCCACAATAATTTTACACTGAATACCTACTTTTAAGAATCAAACTTGTCTTCTTTTCTAAAATAGAGGCCACCACATTTTCAGGACTGGTGTCATTCACTTCTGTTATCCCATCACCATTGATATTAGCTCAATATTTGCATTAATGAAAAAAATAAGATGTCATGCTTACTGAAAAAGGTAACTCACTAATGAGTCATTCTTACTGAAAAAAGGTAACTCATTAATGAGTCATGCTTACTGAAAAAGTTAACTCCTTAGTGAGTCATGCTTACTCAAAAAGGTGACTTGTTTAGAAATGGGTGTTTAACACTGCTAGTACTTTGTTGATACTCAAACAGCAGTATCTGTACAGAAACTAAGAAAAAAAGACAACAGAACTTCAAGAAGTACTCATTATTTGTTAAAAAAGGACACCAATACATTATCATGTAAATGTTCTGTTTTTGCAAGCAAGGATATGATGCAAAAACCATAATGCAGTTGATTTTTTCTAGCCCACTTCCACGGGCACTGAATGTACTGGCACATCAGAGCACAACAGAAACATGTACTTTGTGAACAAGATATTTGGGAAACTGATAAATTTCATTTGCACACAAACTGTCCAGACAACAAAAGTGATTACATTTTAATGTCAATAAAATGGATAAATGATGTTAATATTATATGTAAAATAACTCAATATAAGGTGAGCTCAGCTAATAGGTGGTCCTCTTTTAAAGCTCTGATCAACAGTGTTATAGTGCAAGAGTATTTGTATATAGATGTGTTATGAGTAGTAAAACAGCTTTATTGGGGCTAGTATTAAGTGAACCGTCTGTAGAGGGATGCTGAGTTATCAAGAAGTACAGTTTGGGGAAATTTCACTGTAGTTCGATGTAAATTTGATTACCAAGGCTGTATTATTGGTTTTCTTAGTACAATTTTGCTTTTCTTGATATGCAGATGTATGTGGAAACATGTTTTTATGGTTTAATTGTAACAGCCATCACCATTCCAGGGCCATCAATATTCCAGGGCCATGTTAAACAGCTTTATTTATGATATATAAATGTGTACGTTTAAACATTTGATTGTATTATATATTTTCTATCTGTAGAAATTACAGTCATTTACAGATTTTATTGTTCAAATAATTCAGGCATTATCAAAGAGTTATTTCCCATGTCTGATCAGGCATACACTGTTAATGAAGGAATGTATCAAATTTTATTTTTGCCAAATATGAAGAATTTTTTAAAATATAAAATGAATGATTCTTTTGTTTTGGACATTTAAAAAGTTGTAGAAAGATAATCTCAGCATTCATAGAAATCTGTTTAAGATGTTATATTTTTAAAAAATGGTTTTTTGAAAGGTTAAAAAGTAAAGCTTAAAAAAGAATGAAAAATTTAAAATCATAGAACATAAAAAGGAAACATAATATTGCAGGTTTTTAAAAAAATTATCTTTACATGACATATAATCTGGTATTTACTTACAATCATTTGTATTTACCTAATCAGATTTTACCATAGTATATTCTTTTTGTTGCCAGTTGCAAGACTTTCATGTGACTGTTGACACAGTAGTTTGTTGTACTGATAACAACTGGTTTTCGTGTATTTATAGGAAGAAGAAGAAGGCTGGAAATTGGCTCCATCCAGTTTTGTCCCTGCTGTTAATGAGGCAACAGATGCATTTAAAGGTACAGACTCATTCATTGTGTGCTTAAGAAAAATTTGATCTGGGAAAAACAAAAATTATGGATTTATAAAATGATAATAATGAACATGAAAACATATTAACTTAGTTATTCTTTTCCATTGTTTCCATCATTTTGGTAATCCTTTGCATATCATTTAGTATTCCTTTGCACATCATTTGGTAATACTTTGCACATCATTTGGTAACACTTTGCACATTGTTTAGTAATCCTTAGTACATCATTTAGTAATCCTTTGCACATCATTGGTAATCCTTAGCACATCCTTTGGTAATCATTTGCACATCATTTAATAGAAGTTTTGATTACAAGCTGGTGCATGAGAACTCTATATATATATATATATATATATATATATATATATATATATATATATATATATATATACGTTGATATTTAGAAATACAGTATATTAGGAATTACATGACTGTCATATTTTCACAAATTTTAGATTTGAAAAATTCATGTAAATGTTAGTGGTTATAAATATTTTACATTGGTATTAATGTATATACCAATGTACATACAAGTCAAATCCAACTGTACACAACAGTAACCCTGATCTACCATTACATAATGTGCCAGTACATCAGGCCTATGTTGTTTGTTCTGTTGATTACTCCTAACAAATTACATAGACCAAGATGCAACAGAAGATCTGGGTCTGTGCAGTTTGCAGTTGGGCTGAATCTATACATGAGTATATAAGGTATTCCATTCCAGTAAGTCACATTTCTATGATTTCTATCAGTTGGGCTGAATCTATACACGAGTATATAAGGTATTCCATTTCATTAAGTCACATTTCTGTGATTTGTAACTAGGTCATCAACAGTGCAGAAATTGACCCCTTATGCCACAGACTTTGTTCCTTGTTTTTAACTTGAAGAAGCATGTTTACTTGATATTTGGCTAAAATTTGCCCTACCTGTCTTGACAGAACATTGACAAAGCAAAGACTTTGGTGTCCATACACATGTTGGTACATCAGTTCATCTATGTAGATTAAGGTCAGCATTAAAAGAAATTTTAAATCAAGCTCAATGTTCATTTTTGTTTTATTTTCTTGCTAAATAAAGGCAGGCAAAAGAAAAGTGACTCATTGGATGTACCTTTATGAAGAAAATATTTTCTAGTGATAAAGTAACAAAGTAAAAATATTATTTGTTAGATTTATATCATTTTGAACTTACTAATAAAATGTCTTTGTAGGTGTTTGGCAGACCAGAGATGAAAGTGAAAACTTCTCCCAGAAACATGATGCTGAGTTGATTAAAGAGGAGAAGAGAAAGGAAGTAGAGGCAGAGATTAGGCTCCAGGTGGATGAACTGATGAGAGCAGAGCTAAAGAACCTGAAGGCTGTGAGGATCTGACACACACACACACACACACACACACACACACACACACACACACACAACCTTAAAAACCAAGAATTTTCACATGCACATATTGTAGAGTCAAAAGATTTTGTTGAGTGAAAAATTGGTTTGCTTTTTGCTTCATGTAACAGCAGTTTCTGAATTTTCCTGTGTTTTTTTTCTTGTCATTAATAAAAGACTTGAGTTGTCAATGTTAATTCTTCTTAGACAATTTTATAATAAGTTATGATTTTTTTCTATAATACAGACTAAATGGAAAATAACTGAACTAGCAGGATAAAGCCCCATGTCCAGCATTGTTTGAACTGTCCTCCAGGACTTTACATAAAATAGGATATTCAAATTAGCTTTATGAGAAAAAATAACATTTCTTCATTCTTTTGTTCTCATACAGGCTGTAGATCGGGATAAGGGAAAGAAGAAAGGCAAAAAGTCTGGAAAGAAAAAGAAGAAAAAGAAGAAGAGTGGAAAGAAAGGAAAGAAAAAGAAGAAGGAAAAGGATTTGACTCCTGACAGGTATTATGACCAAAATAAGTTGTGTTGACTCAAAATTCCATGACACTATTTACCTTATGTATGTGGTAATAAGTCTATCTTGTTTGCCACTGGGCTTGACCTATATGCAAGTATATATGGCACTTTGTAAGCAACATTCAGAATTCAACACAGAATCTGCCATACTTTAGAGAGACCAAATTACAATCTAGTTTCACAAATTCAATGCAAACCATGCCTCATTAAAAAATGTTGGATTAACTACTTTAAATGGTGTGTGTGTGTGTGTGTGTGTGTTTGTGTGTGTGTGTGTGAGATTTGGATTTTTAACGTAGCTTTAAAATTTTTCAGTCATATCGCTACAGTGTGGCAGTTTATAGTGATGTCCAGCACTGAGACATCATGCTGCAGACATGTGGCATCATGTCCCTTCCAGTCACATTATCTTGACACCAGGCCGACCAATCCTAACACTAACCTCCTAATGCAGAGTGCCAAGTGAGGCAGCTGCTAGTACCATTTTTTATAAGTCTTTGGTATGACTCAGCTGGGCTTCAAACCCGCGACCTCCCATATCCGAAGGAGATACTCTAACCACTTAGGCCACCAGAGCGGTCTTTCAAGGAATTAAACTTAATATAATCATCAATATTTTGTCCCAATAATGTAAGCAAATGTCACATTATCAAATGTTTGATAAACATGACCACACCATTCATGCTTAACAGTACATAAAATGGGACTTTTTTATTCTTAGGACCATGGAGTCCCTATATGAAGAGTTGGTGATGCAGGGTATAATTGTCCGCTGCCAGCCGTTCAGACTGTCAGATTTTGAAGGAGAATACAGTTACCTTGGCACTACACTCCGTCAGGCCAACATTGAACCCATGCCTTCATTGAGTGATGTCCGTAGATTGGTGACAGAATTTGGCATATTGCCATTAGGTAAATTATGACCTCTTCTACTACACAAACCAAAGATTTCTTATACACAGAATTTTCATTGTTTGTATACGATATTTGATTTTCACCAAATTATATTTATTCAAAACAAATGTTTAAATAGGTTTATCATGTATGTGTACATCACAAATCAAATCATGACCATTTATGTGGCAAAATAAATGAAATTAATAAATAGATCATAAAATGTATCTAATGACTTCTCCTTGTTGTCATAGTGTATCGGTTTCTTTATGGATCTTAAGTAAGAGGGGAAGAAAGAGAATGAGAGAGCAAAGGAGAGAGAGAGAGAGAGAGAGAGAGAGAGAGAGAGGGTGAAGAGGGACTTTATAACAAATTATTTGCAGTGAACACCGTTTTCTTTATGAAACGATTTTAAAATTTGGCCCTGTTTTAAGTTTCAATCTTCCTTTCTGTAAAATTTTATTCTTACAGAGTATAATGCTTTTTTTACCATATAACTAAATTTGTCTAACATCAAAATGTGGTTGGGCTTAAATGTTGTATGTGCAGAAAGTCAGACTCTTATACGAGTCAAATTAGAACAAATTGCAAAAAAAATGTGATTATTGATACAAGTTTTTATATAAATTTTGCCATTTGCAGGCTCAGCAGCAGTACATGAGAAGGCCCCACTGACCAAGTCAATTCTTCTTGCTGGTCCAAGGGGTACAGGTAAAAAGATGCTGGTGCATGCCATATGTAATGAGACAGGGGCAAATCTCTTTGACTTGACAGCAGCCAACATTGCTGGAAAATATCCAGGAAAGGAAGGACTTAAGATGTTGATGCATCTAATTTTCAAGGTAATTAACCACTCATATGCATAACAAATAAACATTAACCAATTGAGACAGAAAAATAAGAATAGTTTTGAGATGGGTTTTTTTCAAAATAATTGCATAGAGTTTATGGAGAACTCGTCTGTGAGTAAGATAAGAAGTTATTAATCATGATGATGCCTGGGCATCATGTCGTTGGGGTTTTTTTGTTGTCTCTTTCTATATATTCTTTATGGTGACTGCTCTGGTGGCCTAGTGGTTAGAGCATCTGCCTCAGATGCTGGAGGTCACGGGTTCAAACCCCAGCCAAGTCATGTCATACCAAAGACTTATAAAAATGGTACTAACAGCTGCCTCACTAGGCACTCAGCATTAAGAGGTTGGTGTTAGGACTGGTTGGCCTGGTGTCAAGATAATGTGACTGGGTGGGACATCATGCTGCATGTCTGTGACATGATGCTCCGGTGCTAGACATCACTATAAACTGTCACTCTGCAGACATCATAGCATTATGATTGAAAAATTGTTAATGCTACATTAAAAATTCAAATCACACACACACAAACACACACACACACACACTGTTCCTTTTGGCAGCCAAACTTGAAGTATTGGTTCTAACTTATGAAACTATAACAAAATTTTTATAAAGATTATTTAGTATGATTATTTTATCTGTCATTAGGAGATTTAGGGATTTTTTTAAAGTTTTGGGTGAATACTTTTAGCAGAATATTTTACTAATTGGAGAATAGTTTCACTGTATTGTTTGGTCAGGAAGGTATTCAGCATTTAAATGTACATGTATTTGTTATTTTCCTTAATCTTTAAACTAAGAGTAAATGCATAATGTAATTTTCTAAACAGGTTGGAAGAGCATTGCAGCCATCTTTGTTTTTTGTTGGAGATTGTGAGAAAATGTTCAAGAAGAAAATTCCAAAGTCTGATCCCGTAAGTATGAACTTTTTTGTCTCACCTGCTTCAGTTGGTAAGCATAGATATCTAAAATTCTATTGGCTTTTGCAGAGCATTTTTCCCAAAAATGTAACGTAAGAAGAATGGGGAGAATGGGGCTTATGGGAATCAAAATATTAAAGAATTTCTTGTAAAGGTCCCTGACACCACATTAGTGAATTGTTTTAATAGGAATATTTTTCATAATGCCAAGAGATATTGTTACTACTCTGCGGTCTTAAATTTAGTAACAGAAATGAAGCAAAACCAACAAGTTTTGTAAAATTAACAAACAATTTAATTCCTATGAATAGACATCATGAAAATTTAAAAGATACTTATAGTATTGTGAATTAAATCCCAAATAATCTTAAAAGTTCTATCACAAACCCAAAAGTACAGAGTGTTCCAAATGAATTCAAATATTGAATGTGCTGATGTACCAATAGTCTTGAATGAGTTGATATACCAATAGTCATGATGTACTGCAATGATATAATCCAGAATGTTTTTGAATGAGTCCTCAGTCGTCCCACAATAGTGTTTTTAGTCCAAAACATCAGTGAGCACTTCATAATTCCTGTGAATTATCAAATTTTATATGAACACACAACTAAAAATAATTCTACATACTGAACTTAAAAGTAGGAATGAAAACTTTTGTTTACCTCAGTCTTTTCTAAAACCTAAGACAGAATAAAATGACCAGGATGTGGATCAAAAGTTCTCTTCCAGAACATTCTAAGTTGTAAATAAGGCAAGATCAGTCAACAACTTTTAAAAAATGACATTAGTCAGGTAAGCCAAGCTTCTTCCCTCAATCATGGACAAAGGTCAAGCACACAATATAAATTAAATACATGTAACAATATTGTTTCTTGTGTTCCTTATGAAGATGTCCTCATTCAGTGCAGTGAATATACACCAAAGTTTTGACCAAAAATTGAATGTCATTATACTTAGTTAATCACCATGAGCATGTTTACATTTTCAAAGAATAGACCTTCAGTAATACATTTACAACATTCTTTAACATTAATTTGGCTAGAAACTCAAAATAATAACCCAAACTTGATGACTGCATAAAGCTTTTACCTCATTTGAATGAAGAATCACTTCAAAGTACTGGATGTAAAACCTCCCCTACCAAATATTTGTGGTCTTTTAATAAAGTTGATATATTTCAGAATTTTATAACACTGGGGAGCAAATCATAAACAGATTCTTCACATTTGCAGAGTTGTTGTTGTGGGTATGTTGCCATTCTTCAGTACATGGTAGGCTGTATATGGCAGCCAGTATAACTAGTGGAGGATGAGCCGTGGAAAATTCTGGTAAAAATCACTGACCCATGGGAAGCTACTGGCAAGCTTTCTCACATATCCACATTGGTCAAGCCCTAGACTCAACCAATCATGGACAGAGTTGAGATGCCAATGATCAGTAAAGGTGAGCACTTTAGACCACCCTGCCACCTGGGCTCCACATTTGCAGAGTTAATATTTTCTGTATATATTTAAAATTGTTGTTGTTGTTGTTGTTGTGGGGCTTAACACCATTTTTCAGCAAACGATAGGCTATACATGGCGGCCAGTATTAATGGTGGAGGAAGAAACCAGGAAATCCCCGGAAAGAACCACCGACCCACAAGAAGCTACTGGCAAGCTTTCTCACATATCCACATTCGCCGAATCCTAGACTTGAACCCACGCAGACAGAGATGAGATGGCAGTGATCCGTAACGAAGAGTGCTTTAGACCACTTGGCCACTCAGGGCCCCTATATTTAAAGTAATACTTGTAAGAAATAGAGAAATGACGGGAGGAAAGCACTCTATTAAAAATCTTTTTTAAAAAAAAACAACATTAACAATTTCTATAACAAAAGTATAAAGCATTTTGCTCAACATATTCTCATGCATTTTCTTCCTCGACTGTGTTAAAAAAGCTTTAGTCTATATTATTAATATAACAATTTCAGACTGACCCTAAGCGACTAAAGAAAGAACTACCCAAAGCCCTGAAAACAATCAAATCAGAGGATCGCCTGTTGTTGGTTGGTACAACAAGATGCCCATTTGAAGGAGATATGAAGCCACTGGTTGGTTGCTATAACAGAATCATCCTTATTCCACGCCCAGACTATGCCTCTAGACATTGTATGTATAAAGATCCAGTTATTGTATTTGGTTATCAAATCTAGACATCATGTGCATCACAGCTTAATCTTTGTATACGATCATGTTTATTCTGAGCACACTGGCAAGCAGCATAGATCTAGATATGTCATTACATAATGCCTAGACAGGCAGACTAGAATCTGTGGTCATCACTTTCTTAATGATGCCAGGGGTAAATATTATACATTATACACTTTTAGTTTCAGAAGAGGAATAAAATATATGACTCCCACACTATAACTCCATTCATAGGATCCAATAAAAATGGACCATCTTATAGGTGAGTTCAGCTCATCTTGAGGTAAATGATACATAATATTACCATTAGATAGTGAATCCATATCTATGATCATACCCACCTTATAAATGGACGGTCTTAAACTGAGGTGCCATACAGTAAGGATAAATTATGCAACCAAGAAATATCATAACTTAAACAAGAACAATCTAGTCTCATACAACCTAAAATCACCAAATACTTCCAGTGGGAAATATGCATCATGTGAGTGAACAGTGTCTATTATAATTTGGATTAGTGTCTGTTAAGAACAAATGTTTGTTTCGGACATCATTGCATTTTAAATGGATTACATGCATGTTTGTAAGTTTATTATTTTGGGTTTTTTTTATGTTATTCCGTGTTTTGAAATTGCTAAAAGCTGCACATGACATCACTCAGGCATTAATCATCATATGGAACTGATCTTTTGAACTGAAAATGAGATATTTTATTGATAAAAATGACTTGATGTTACTCAGTGCACTTATTACAGATAGATGTTCATTTAGTTAAAAAAGAATGGAGCTTTTAACATCAGGATGCATTGGCCTCAAGTGCAACCTAAATTTAATCCTTTTAATCCTTTTCTTATCATTCTAAATCACTTTAAACTTGATGCAGCTGTAGATAGAATTCTAGCTGGCAAATATATTTATTAAAATGAGGTGTGTACATCATTGTTTTAATGTTACTCATGATATTATCTACGACAATATGGCATGAAAGAAATCAACTAGAAGCTTAGTGTTCTGTTTACTTCTTTAAATGTTCTTATCGGACACATTAAATGTATAAATGTCATGCAGTGAAAAAAATACATAATTTATATGAACTAACAGTGTTATTATACATTTGACTGGCATTTTGTTTACCACCTCCCCAACCCCCAACACACAAGTAAGCTCAGAACTTTTTATCATTTCACTATAACGCAGTCAACAGTTATGGACCCCAACTACTGCATTATAATGGGAGAGCCGTATATGCTGTATTTATAAATATGAAGGTAAATATTGAAAATATAAACACCTTCACTTTAGATCAAGTTATTACTCAACCCTCCAGGATAAAAGATCACAGATTTACATTGATTTATTTAATACTTGTTGGTATGAACTGAGTTTGAAAAGGGATTTTTGATTCTTTTTGTCTGGCTATGATCTCATTTTGCATTAAAAATTTAATGAGTGTTCAACAACACGGTTTGAAATGAAAACAGGAGACTTCAAAACAGCAAATAATGATAAAGAGCTTTATTACAGAGAGTTGATCTGAACTGTACTAATCTTTCCATTGATGAACTGGCCTGTAAAATGTTTAGTAATATTTCAGAAGTAGCTCATTCTAGTATCCCCCCAAAAATGGTACCTGATCACAACAGACCCTCCCTGGATCCATAATTGTATTAGAAAATTAATTTGGCATAAAAACAAATGCAAATTTTGCACAATAAACAAATGACAACTTTCATTGCCATTAATTTACAGATTTAAGAAACAAAGTTGTAAGTTACAAAGTAGCAAACTTATTTATTTTAATAAATTAGCTAGCTAATAGCATTAAAATTGGTTTATTTGGCTCAAAACCTGTGGTCATAAATAGCAAGCCAATTTTTTCAAGCAGAATTAAAGTTTACAATAGCTAGTCCTAAGACACAATAAATTCTTTCATTCTAGAATCAGCAAAGCTAACTTATTTAATAAACATTTTTCAGAGCAGTCCATTGTCTTACCTGATGCACTCATAAGCTCACACAGTGTGATACAAAAATGTCAGCTCTAAAAGTCCTGACACAATTAATCTGGGATTACTTGCAGAAGGCACATATATCACAAAATTTTCCAAATTTTTTTAAACAAAATTCACCCCATATTCATACATCCTTTATTCCTGGAAACAAGTGCATACTTTATTCTAAATGAGTGAATGTGACTGATTTGCTTTTGTATAAGAGATATTCCAGCCCTTTTTATATAATTTTTCATAATGTACCTTACTTTCGAATGTCCCCATTTAGCTGAACTTTATTGAAAGTGAAAACATTAATAAAATAAAATAGTAAATGGAAGTTGTATAAAACAAAAACAAACAAATTTTCTTAAGTTTCAAAGATCTTTATCTTAAATTTGATTTTTCATAATATTTATATCCATATCTATATCTATTTAATTCCTGAGAACATTTACATTACAATGTTGTGTGTTTTTTCTGAACGTTAAAACATTGTTGACATTCCCATCACAGTAGGATGACTGATGCCTTTTGTCTGTAAATGCAGGCATGCATGATTCCTGCAGCCTTCATTAAATGGAAGCTGGCTTCTCTACTCATGCCAAACTATAGCTGTTACTTTCAATGATATAACACCTATGTTGGCAAGAATAAAGGCATCATGAAACTTAGTGGAATAACACCTGGCACTGCATATAATAATGAGGTACCATATACATTAACATATGTGCACCTTGTTACAATAGAATGAGGAATATATACCATGCTGGATGTGTCCAAAATACTAATTCAAAATAAATATGTTGATTGGTAAACAGCAGTTATTGAGTTAGACCTAGAAAAGCGGTGCAGTAGATTTAGTTTTTAGGGCACTTTCTGTATTTAAATGCATGGTCTTGGGCTCAAGACATGAAAACTGATGCCACAATTAATTCATAAAAGTATAATGTTTATACTAAAAAATCACCAGTCATACAAATCATAGCTACGAAGCAGTCAAGCTAGCTATTATGACATGATTGTTTCCAAGATTGTTTTCACTTTCAAGTGGGGTTTGATGTCTCCAGTGTACTATCCTTGTAGACAGAATCATCCCATACAGTTTGTAATGAAAAGACCATGATTGTCACTTTGTTATAAAAAAAAAGGCACTGTTTGACTTTATGATAATGGGGACTGTTTCTTTTGTGGTTTGCTTTAGGATTACTGAATCGACTACAAGCATTGCTGTAAAAATTTGTCAAAGATGAATTCAGATTTGGTTATCTATGAAGGACAATGGTATGTGTTATTTTAATATGATTGGAAAGTTTGATGACTGGTAATTTAGATGTACAAGAAGGTCAAAGGAATTGTAGTAATTTCAGTTAAACATACATCCAGCTGAAAATGATGGTTATCTTTATTTCACACTGGTCTTCAAGAGAAATTATAGAAATAAATACATTTTAAAATATAAGGCATGAAATAATTGAAGCATAAAAAATCATTTTAATTATCCTATTGCTGCTGAGGGTTTCTTTTTTGAAAAATAATTTGATTTTGCTGATTATATCTTAAACATGTCAGTCTTGCAGTTTGAGGCTTCAGTTATATAAATAAATATAATTTTTCAATAATTAAAACAAGGTTCTCTCTATGGAAAATTTATGTACAAACAAATAATTATGATTGTAATTATCAACAGTAACCAAACAATCAATGGGTACAAAAACTCACATGAATCACAGTACCAGAAATTTACTCTTTATTATCAAACAGTATAGAAAATATAAAGCCATGGATAAATGTAAGATATTTGAATACTGCTTAAAATTCATATCCACAAAAACTCAACTTACACACAAAAAGAATTATGCTCTTTACATGGTAATAAGCTTTTGTTTTGCAGTGTTATGGAGGCGAATAATTCTGAAAAATAACGGTGTGATTTCCAATGCCCTTGATGTTAGCTCCCTATCCAAAGTCACGGATGGATATACTCCTGGTCACATGACTACAGCAGTTCAACAAGTACTTACAGACCGTCGCATACAGCAACTGTCTAAACGTCCACTACAGGCTGTGGAATTTATTGCACCGCTGTCCAGAATTGACCCTATCTATAAGGAGGAAGAAGAAGCATTTAAGGTAAGTACATAAATCTACATTACAGAAATTACAAATTTCAGCACACATGAAAACATGTGAAGATCATAAGTTTGGGTCTGTTTTGAACATTTTCAAGTAGAAGAGGTACTGAGATGTATTTCTAAGATCAAACTTGACAATTTAGTATGTGAACACATTAAAGATAAAAAAAAAATTCAAGGTCATTCTATTATTTTTCTTTTCTTGCTCTTGCTTGCCTGGCTGAATATTCTCAAAATCACTAACCAGATTCATTATCAGTGTTAGCACTCAGTAAGAATAAAAGAGGCATTCAAACAAAGTAGCTTTTCTAGATCAAATTCCACAACATTATAAATTTTAATAAATTATTACTGGTTAACATTTAACACCATCTTATGGCTTCTCTTTCTGTTTCTCTTCTTATTAATTAAAAAATTGGATCTTTTTAGTTCTACATGAAGATAACATGCTTAAGATTAAAGAGTGTATATATGATATTTTTTATGGATAATCATATTTAATTGTATTTATTCAGTTGTATTTATTCTACTGCATTTCTTTTATTGCATTTATTTAGTCATATTTATTTAATTTTATTTATTCAGTTGTATTTATTTAACTGTATTTATTTAATTGTGTTTATTTAGTGATATTTAATTGTATTTATGAGTTATATTTATTTAATTATATTTATTTGCTGTTTTTAAAATCTTCCATCAAATCATCTTTCAGGCATGGTATGCCAAAACGCCGCTCGGCAAAAAACGAGCAAAAGCAGCCCAGGGTGATGAGGAGGGAGCAGATGGTGGAAAGGGAGGCAAGGGAAAGAAAGGAAAGAAGGGAGGAAAAAAGAAAGGAAAGAAAAAGAAAAAGTAGACAGAATAATTATTATACTTGTTTTGAATGGGGTTTTTTTATATCAGAACATAGACTTTGACTGTGATATAACAATATTGCCAGTTACTTGCACTGAATGCTTGAAACTATTTGGCCTTAATTTTTTTTTAAATTTCCAATGTAAATTTTGGAAGATGCATTTACTATTTACATACCTTCTGTATCTGCCTAACTACTAATTACATGTTTGTAATGCTTCTTTAGTGGTCACTTGTAAAATTATTTTGTTCATTTTAGCCAAATTCATTTACATGGAGAACTTGAGCTTTTGGAATAGAGGTTTGATCTGTAGGCCAGCTGTGATGGTCGACAAAATTTCTTGAAAACTAAATCTTCCAATAAAATGCAAGGGTTCAAAAACATTTCATGACAGTAACAAGAATTTAAGTCATTAAAGCATGATTTGATTAAATAATAATTTTTAAACAATTTCCATTTTACATTAAAATGTTTTCAAAAGGAGAGAGATTAATATTTAGATTATAGAAACTACATTCTGTATGAGAGATACAATTCATAATGTTGAATTTTTGGATTGAACTTTGGGTTTATTACATCAGATTTTGATATCATGATTTAATACTATCGTGCCACATAGTTTTTGGGGAGGAAAATGAATTCATAGTTTTCTGATTCATAATGTGAGATTACTATAAAGACATGTGACTATAATATCAGAGTTACATAGAAATTGAAGGCAAGGAGAAATCATCCTTGTATTGTTCTCTTAAATTTTTGATACAGTGAAATATAAGAATCAGTAATGTCTAATAAACTACCAGTCATCTTACCAATTTTGTAGGATAAGCAATACCTTTTTTATTTCATGTTAAAAGATTTGTTTTTAGGCACATTTTGTTTACTCTTCCTATAAATAAGATAATAATTAATTAATCATTAAAAACTACATATATATTTGAACATGAACACATTTTTCTTTCCACCAAAGGACTCGAAAATGCATCAAGTACAAGCAACAAATTTTTTTTTTCACTAGCTTTGCATTTAGTGACTGTCAACATTTATTTCTGCCATCTTTGTCTGTAATATTTAGAGTATATACTTCTTGTACAAATAAATACTGTTACTGATGGATGTTTGTGTTTTTAAACTGTCATTCTCTCTCACTCTCTCAAATCATTCAAGACAAACAGGTGCGAATCAGATAATGAGCTAAGGATATACTGCATACTAGTAAATCAAACCATTCTTAGTAACTTGCTGACTCCACTTAAAAGAATAAAATTGGGATCTAGGTGACTGGAATAAATGATATTTTAAGGGGAACTACTACATGATGACTGTTGCATAATCGTTGTGTTTATAGAATTTGCCTCCCTTGGATCATGAAGTCGCGTTCTGGATCCTCGCTGAATCATACAGACAATTTACAGTACATGAATTTCAAATCTAATCAAAATTATATCTTTCACGCTTGTGCCAGTTTCTTGCAGAGCAACAACAAAGGCAGATTGAATATGATTTTAATTAGACTGAGTGATATGGTTTCAATCAAACTAATGCGGGTACAAGTGAAATAACCATATAGATAAGGTTTAGGTATCAATATTGATCAATGAAGCTCTTATAACGATTTTGGGGATGGGGGTGGGGCAATAATCTTAAAAAATAGCATGAAGTTTCTACTAGAGGTCTTGGATCCCTTCTCTGCTCCAGTCAGGTTTTGACATACTTTAAAAATTTTTAACTTTAAATACCCAGCGAAGGGTCGGGTGTCAACTAAGCCAATTCAACCACATAACTGTCAAAAACTACACCTAGGAATAATAAATGGGGGAATCAATGTTATTGACATGTGTATCCTAATTTCTTTTCATCTCCTAAATAATTTTTACAACATTTGCCTTTACATTTTCAGAACTTAACTTTTAATCTGCAGTATATAGCCTGTATTGTAATGATATGTCATTAAACCTATATATACATGTCATTTCTGGCTTCAATTTACCTGGCAAAAAAAAAAAAAAAAAAGTTTGGCTATTAATTTTTACCTCCATAACAGACAAAGAAAGGAACCCCTACTCAGAATTTTAGTTGCAAAATATACCCCAATTTCATACAGATCTTGAACAGATGAAATATTTATACTGCTACTTTTATAGTGAATACCCCTGGACATGGATTATTAAGAGATGTTGGTGTTGATTTAGTCCAAGATTTAGTTCCGTTTATGTCTGACCACAAGTGGAGTGTAACCCTTCATATGTTGCTAACATTTCCTAGCAGAAAATGGGTATGTAGATTCTTAGACAATTTGTTTGGGGGACGATTTTGGGTGGGTACTAATTTGCTATACATTCCGTATTTTATTATATCAGAAAACTGAATTTTCAAATCATAAATATCAACTTTTTATATTAATCTGTTTTTATATCCAAAGGTTTGCTGATATTTTGGGGGATATAAAATAATTTATTTTAATCAAAACTAAACTTCAACAACTTTATGAATTATGATTAACTCATTACAGATCCACTAAGGATTATACAGTGATGATATATGCATGCAGACAAATGACAGTTCCTGGTTCAATTCTTTGTGAATTTTATATTGGCAACCTTTCATCCAATTGGTTTATAATTTCTGTAGTTTCATCGATTTTTGTTCAGTTCATAAAATCTTGTATCTTTTAAAACATTTGACGGATCTAAAAATAGATTAATTTATTAAAATTGTGCATAATTTTGCATGTAAATGATTCACACTATATGAGCAGCACAGACATCGGTCTAATATTCCCACCATTTTAAGTGGTTCTGAATTGGATCAAGTTGTTTTCCGTCATGGCCATTAATGTAAGACAAGTAGTGGAGAAAAATTTGCTCGCCTGGTCTTGAATCAGCGTACAGGGTAATCGAGAAAGTCGGTCAAAGAACATTACTGTTGAAAAATATATATTTATTACAATATGTTGTTTAATCTGTACACTATTTTCTGTCAGAGAAAAAAAGCGTTTGGCATTAAGTCTATCTAACCTATTAAGGACGTTTTCATTAACTGCGGTCTTGCAATGAGACGTTATGCAAGATGGATTTGCGAATATTTTGAAAGCAACTCAATATTTGATATACAAAATTAGTTGCATTTTTAATATAAAATTATAATTCTGTTTTTAATATACAAACACCTCTGGTTTGGAACAAATTAAAATTTTTGACATTTTCATTTTAAAATAGTTCCTGGTTTTTTTAAATTAGGAATTGTTTTCATTCAATAAAAATGGATTGTTTTATTTTTTTAATCTAAAATTGTATTATTTAAATAAAATAAATAAACCGATATCTATATCCATCCTTAAAAGTCTATAGTATTGATATTTTACAAAAGAGGGGAAGGAAGGAAGGAAGGAAAGAAAGAAAGAAAAGAAACACGGAAGGAAGAAGCACAAATTTTGATTGGATTGATGGGCAGGTAACACTTTTGATTTCAAAATTTCCCAGCAGAAGCAACTTTGCGTATTCTATTGACAGTAGGAATAACTAGAACACACACAATGACTGTATAATAGTGTTGCCCATTAATAAATAATTCATACAAGATATATCAATAATATATGTAACAAGTCCTTCTGATTTAACAGTGACAATGATCGATTGGGATACTCGCCATTCTGTCAAATGTGTCAGATCTCTGTGATTTTTTTTCCAGCTCTATCACACTGCTATAGCAATACAGTAAGTGTTTTCTGCATTAAGGAGTCGACATTATCGTACTTTTCTTGTCACAGAGTATGATGATTAATGGACTCAAAAGGACCTCGTCCCAAGAACGGGCCAAAACTAATTTATTTCTAGCAAACTTTGTCCGTTAAAAGCGTCTCAAATGGGCTATAATTTTGCCCCATAGCGCCATGATAACTAAATAAAAATATTTCTGCTGTTTCAATTGATCTTGATTGAATGATAATGTATTATACACATTAGTTTATTACTTTTCCTTAAACAGATACTGGGATACTAAAAAAAAAAAAAAAATTACTGGATTTCTTTATTTTTGCTGCACGAAGAGAGAGAGAGAGAGAGAGAGAGAGAGAGAGAGAGAGAGAGAGAGAGAGAGAGTCCCTAACTGGATGAACAGAAAATAATCATAGACGTGAAGGATACAATGACGACGCGCGAAACACGCTCATTCACACGTGGTAAGCGGAAAACGAAAATTAAAAAAATAAATTAAAAACAAAAAACGTATTTGTCACAAGTAACTGACTTCCGGAGACCAGAGTGGCTATGGTGTTTCGTTGGGTTCAGCATTCGACAAAGTATAAGCTTTACGGAGAAAATGAGCAACGCTTTCTTTTCATGTAGATTTAGTGTCCATTCATATGTCAAAATCAATCATTCACATAAATGTACGGAGATAATAAATGCCGATCAGACAATTTATTGTATGTTATGATTATTAATGTCATGAAACATATTCTGGGCAGCGCTTTTTCAAACGAAAATGTTGCATTATAAAATATTTCAATGCAGTTGCGACATGTTTCTTTCCATAATGGCGCTTGATGATTTATATTTGTATCCAATTCACGCCGCGTCTTCTGATGTCGCTATCAATTTCAATCTGCAACTTCTGATTTTCTGACAATAACACTATTGTTGCTGTTGTTGTTGTTGTTGTTACTACTACTACTACTACTGCTACTACAGCACTCTCTCCTTAAAATGCCGTTCATGGAAGTCGTGGAGTATATACCGCTTATACAGAGAGAACGTCTTATAAAGAAATACATAATACAATATAATTTTATTACTACTCACTGAAATGGGAATCCATGGCCATTCTCTTCTTATAACAGAAACCGTGTTATAATAAATGACTTTATTGTGATAGAGTGCTGTATGACAGTCTTTGAGATGGAAAAGATCGAGAAAGCTCCTTAAGTGCAATGGGATGAAGCCTTTCAATTCTCTGGTGAATAATATTCTTGTATTTTTATATTTCGTGTGAGTGATTCGAGAACACTAAAATCTGCACACACACACACACACACACACACACACACACCCAAGGTAAATACATGTTGGCGACTCCTACTTGAGTATTGTTTATTTTGCATCTAGTACGACACTAAAAATGAAAAAAAAAAATATTGTAAGTGCAGTCAGACTGCAGTGCAGTAATAAAGATATCGTCTGGCTGGATTTTAGGTAAAGAAATGTTGTACAGGGAGCAAGCAAAGGTGTGGATCAGTGCCACGTAAACACGATTGTTGATCGTTCCGGAAATTTTGGCCTTCGGCCACCCGTAAGATTAGCAATGGCAACTTTACTTTCATTTGCGTTGTGGTAACAATTACAGTCTTAGAGATATTCCTCGAATTCAATATTTTAGTTGATTAGAAAGTCAATGTTGCTAACGGAAAGAGTTCTCTTTTTGTAAAAATATATTAGGGGATATGAATTAAACGGGATCCAAATATGTTACAATATAGATAACTCCATAGATACCGGAATGGTTGTTGTTGTTGTTGTTATAGGGTTTAACGCCATTTTTCAGCACAAGTTAGGCTATACCTGGCGGCCAGTATTAATGGTGGAGGAAGAACCCTGGAAAATCCCGGGAAGAACCACCGACCCACGAGAAGCTACTGGCAGGCTTTCTCATGTACCCACGTTAGCCGAGCCTGGACTCAAACTCACGCAGACAGAGGTGAGATGGCAGTGATCCGTAACGGTCAGCGCTTTAGACCACTCGGCCACTCGGGGGCCCCGATACCGGAATGGAGAAAGTGATGCTGTAAAATGCGAGAAATATTAACATCAATCAAACGCTATATACATTATTTGGTGTGATTTTTTAAAGTATCGTCGTAACAGAGTCAAGGTGTCAAAGCAAAAATGACGCAAAACTGAAGGTGTGCCTTCGAAAGATGGACGATGAATATTGCCAGACACGGAATTGTGCCAGCTGTTAAGGTCACCTTTAATTCAATGCCAATCAAGTTTCGAGACTCAGAGCTCAGTATATCATCCTGTCATATATAACTCGTGCCAGCGGCGTACCTAAGCCACACGTACAGAAAGTGTCGGGCACCATTGTTCGATGCACGTGTACTGGATGTACAATGCTGGACAACAAAAGCAGTCAATAAACACACCATCTGGTTTTGTTTTGTACCTTAAATAAATATATAGGAGACATAAAAGAGGTACAACAAACTATAAGGTATTTTATTATTCATTGTGAAACATTGCCAAATCTAGTGTATGAAGAATTAAGACCGAAAAAGCACAATCCATAGCATTCATATAGAGGAAGATAAAAAAAATTATTAAAAAAAAAAAAATTGAATTAAAAAGATAACAAATTTAAAACAAAAAAAAAAAGAGCACGGGACCAGGATCAATTAACGGCTAAATATGGATATTCTGCTTATAACAAATGCGCTTTAAATTATAAATATCCACAATGCATGATATCATTGTTCATTCTTATATTTTCAGGTTATGACATTTATCGTCTGTGCATCAATACCTTGATGTAATAAAGGAATAATCAGCGAATGAAGAGGTATTTTTACACAAAAGCGTCAAAGAAACACGTTTTGTTCAGCAAGCAATTCATATTAGATATGCTCATGAACGAAGCAAACGAAATGAAAAACTATCAGTTACAAGGACAGTTGGGTTATAAGATAGCATTATATTCATGTGAGAGTGTATAGACTAGCTGGCTAAAAGCTGAAACGAAGAAAAGTTCTCAGAGACAATGAAACAGTTTTCAAATACGCAGAGAACTACTTGAGGTAAGATGTTTAACCATATGAATACATGGTTTGCTTTGAAAAGTTTACCTATAGCACTAATAAAAAGTTTTACTCGTCGCTTAAGTATTCGGGCATTAAAAAAAAATTCCAATATGTACAGGATGTCATGGAACATTTTAGCACGTAACAAAGCGGGAAAAAGGAAACTATTACATAAAGAAAGACACATTCATAATATGTGACATCTTCGAGGAGTATCTGAATGTATGAGTGACAAAATTACAAAACGGATCCTGATTACTATTATCGGGCATGCAGATTTTAAATTATAGGACTTTAACTGTTTACAGAACATTACATGTTCCTGACGATTGAGAGTGGAATCAGATGTGGAATTAGGACGATAAGACACAGATAGACTGAAGAAAATCCGGAATACTGCTTTAATAAACATGGTCAGATAAAAATGATGTCGAGTACGAAATGTTAAGGTCAAACTCGTATACTACGCACCTCTTTGTGTCAGGCATAAGTCAGCAATACATGCAGCTAATATGAAACAAAAATTTAGGCATACAACTGATGAATAAGTTCGATGGAAGAAAAGAAACCTGTTTCAAATACCAGATGGCTATCATACTGGTTGAATATTAGAAGTATATGAAGAAATTCCATTACATTAGTATAACTATTTCAGTGAGTACCCGTTGCATCGATTACCCGTACTTCCAGAGAAATTAATTCCTGTCCTGATTTAAATGATTTCTCTGCATTGCAATCAACGGTGCAAGGGTGCTAACTCAAGAGTAAAAAAAAAATGTTATGTACATTGAGAAAGCAAAACTTGCAGAAATGTAAAGATTTTGTACATATGGTGAACAAAACTGAAGAAAAAAATAGACAGACCTGTCAAATTTGAACAACTACCGTAGCTTAAATTCTACATTAAACTGATTACAAGTTGTCTTTGCCAAGTCGTTTGTCTAAAACATCTCGTCTTTGTAGACGATTTTGAAGATTTGTATTTGGCTTCTTTGTTGAAACGGTGGTGTATCATTTGATCCAGAGCTGAATATTGTACGCGAGTGTGTGTGGGGGTGCTACGTTATTTACCTAGCGATAAAGGGTTGGTTTTGCAATATATTTACTAACAATTTTGTAAGGTAAATGTCCATTAGATAGTCAAGTGTACAGTCACTAAAGGATTTGGAATTATTAGTTTACAACACTCTTGGTACTACTGATATAGAATAATTGGAACCAGTCTAGAACTAGTTTTATATGGGTCTGACCGGGCAGGATTGGTTGATAATGAAAGTAAAATTTGAGTAAGAAGAATCCTTTCAGAATTTATCCTAGTTGTAACAGAAAAAAAAATAAAAAATAGAAAAACATTTGTATTGATGGAATTTCATTACTTTTACAGGCTTGAGTCTGGAAAACTCATTACGTACATTAATACCCGACTCTTTTTGCGCAATCGACAACACATGTGGGTCCAAAAAATGCAGCAGCTCATATTGTTTTCTTCACGTAAACGCTTGCATCAAGAATATGTCTATACTGATAAACATAGGTTTGATCACGATGATACAGACTTGTTTAATATTACGACGTTTCTATAGATTTACTATAAGAGCTGGATTAGCGCCTTGATTCCTACAACTTCTTTAATATCGATGGATGATCATAGATTGATGGTAGACTAATTGTCAACCGCAATATCTTTTCAATAGCATGTTGCAGGTAGCAGTAACAATAGAACTTTGCATGGTAAATGGTGCTGACGACGTTTATCGTTTCAGTCAACATCTTATTATGACCAAAATGATATAGAGTTTGTAATACGCACACAAGATTTTGTCGATAGGTATATGACATATATTAACTAGAAAGTTTCGGTACTTTATTACAAGAAGGTACAGAACAAAAATATAAATGATGGAATTAAAATAGTGATTATAACAGAGTATATGAAAAAGGGAAAGAAAACAACAAAATACAATAATGAATACAATGAGAAGAAACATAAATATGAAAACTCGAGATTACCTAACATGGCCATAAATAGAATTTTACATGCATTAAAGGACAAAAAAATGTCAGGTACTATTTTTTATCGAACTTTGCTAAATTTGACAAAACCTGAGGATGTTAGTGAAAATGATTTTGACATCGACCATATCGTATTATGTGTCACTTGTGATCTAACCGATTCGGAAAAGCACATAATCGGTTTTTATCGGTCAAATGAAAGGTAAATAGTAGCCATGGAAATGGATCCAAAGCTATTAAAACATTTATGATGCAAAATATTGAAGAGCACACAGAAATAAGTTAAATCATTCAATATGGCTGACTTCATTTTTTTTTTTTATGAAAGTGTGAACTGTATTTGCTTAATCTATTGTATCTCTGAGACTTTATTGCATGTCAAAAAGCAACCAGCATAGATTAACTTAGATATAACTTCAGTACTTGCAGATTAATTATTTTCTTCACACTCTTCTAAACTGGTATGTTTTAATGCTATCGAATTTGCACTCAATGTAGATAGAGGCAATCCTGATTTAAACGACACATATCCATTGGAGTATCTAATACCCTTTCAAATCATTAAATTTGTAAACTCTGTAAGATGTTGATTGGAAGAAATTCATTAATCACTGCTGTCAGATATTGCAAATTATGCTATTGACAGGGACTTTGAAATCTGAGCAGCTCTAGCATTGACAAAGATCACATATGTCTTCTTAAATAATTTCCCGTTGATTTTTTTCTAATTATTTCTCAGTTAAATGTTTAGGTTAATTATGTATAAGTTTAGGTTAAATTTTTAATCTCGTATTTTCCATTAACATAGCCATGTTTAATTCCTGTTTGTAGTCTTCAGTTTCTATAGAACTGAGATTATATCTATTTTTGCCGTCGAAAAACCCCAATACATTTCCAGCTGTGATTTTGGCCTTTGATTCACAATGCATATAACTTGGGGGAATGGCTGACGATGGTGGTGATTTTGACGACTTGCAGATTATGAACGTCCTGAAGAGAATACGAGAGATAACTATGAATACACCTAATCATTACAAAATAATGATTCATATTTCAATGAATATAATGTATACACAGATTGTTTGACAAATCCTCCTCAATTTAAACATACTGCCGAATTAGATACTCATCAAATTATACAAGAAGTTAACATTGATAACACATATAATGTTAGTGATGAATTTATCAATACATACACTAAAACTATATATTAACACATTTTATTTAAAGGGATGTATTCAGAAAGTTGGAAATCCGGTTTTAGCAATAAGATCAAAACAAAAATAATGTGAAGGTTCTAGTTTTATAAATGAAAGAAGTAATGGATGATTGGAGGAAAAATAGTAGGTCAAGAAAGACAAACATTTATTAACCCTGCATTTGAAGTGATAAGTTTCCTATATTACAAGAAACGACAGAGATTCTGAGGAATATAACATAAAGTAAATAGCCACCATAGCCAATAGTTAACATTAGACAACCAACAGACCTCCAGAAGATGTCGGGATGGCAAAAAGAGAAAACAAGAATTAACCGTTTAGTAAACAGATAAGAGAATTGGAGACTATTACTGACAATTGCCACGCAAAACTTCAAAGCAGAGAAAAGATTATTCACTATAAAAGAAAGGAGGGAGGTGGGTGTAAGGGGATACGTAAATGCAGTCGAAGTTGCCAATAGTTAATATATTGTTAATTACTTGTACTAATTATTTAAAAGGCTTTAGCGACTTTACCCGTTATTTTTATAGTGATATAAGTTAGTTATAGGTGATAGCCAAGTTGTTTCTATCCAAACTGAACATATTATTTTACTTTCTTAGGTATTAATGGGTTTCTTATCAAAAGGGCAATCAAAGCAGCTAGTGGGATTAGAGATTCATGGACTATTTCAAATGGTAAACAATAGCGCCTAATGCACACATTAGTATCAACGAAAATAACTGGGTTTTTTTATTTCAAGGTCAATATTGTTTATTTCTCGTTTCTAAATTGAACATGGTCCACACTCAGTAGTTGTCATGTGTTGTTTGGATATCTGGGTATCTAATAGTGCTCTGCAAAGGAGTCCACCTGGCGTCAGTACTCAGCCGACAGTAGAACTATCGTAGCATTGGGCCAGATGGTCCGTAAGAACTCCATTGCTCCGCGGAGTAGGCCACCTGGCGTCCATGCTCCGCCGACAGTAGAACTATCGTAGCAGGGGGCCAGACAGCTCCACTAGCAAGGTTCCGGTATGATAACCCGAATCTACACCTTGGCGTATTAATCAGGTATTTTTCAGTGCTTCTAGTATGTGAATTTCCTTGGATGCGGCAGCAAGCCACCGCGAAGATGGGGGCCAGATGGTCCGTAAGAACTCCAGAGTCTTTACGAAGCACAACATCGTCATCATATTCATGGTTCTCCACATAACTTGTATGCAGTTTGCTTTGTCTTCTTCTTGTCGCACTGTCGCAGTTCATTTATCGACCTCTGGAAGATAGTTCTTATTTAGTAATAACTGAGTGTGTCACGTTGTGGGAAAATTTGCTGATGCCTCATGCTTCATGTATACGCTTATCTTCTTATAGTTAATTCTTTGTTAAGAGCACCTGGGATAATGTCAATACGTATTATGTAAGATTTCGACCATAGACACGATTCTGGACACAAAGAAACATCCTGTCTGTTGATTAACCATTATGCAACGACCCGTCCAGTGTAAATTCAAAGAGAATTTTACCACCAGGCCGACCAGGTAGAGACTGTTATGTTTGTTTTACAATCAGTCAGTGATGTCACGACAGGCTTGGAAGCAATCTCGGGCTTTGGGGACCAGAAACCCGAGCTTAACCAGTAAGTATTAAATTATCCCAATGCAGTTTTAAGAGAGATCAGACTGTATCCAATCAGAACTGAGAGATTCAAACCTAAGCCAGAGTCTCAATAAGCAGCCACTTATGTTAGGACTAAATCCATTTTTCAATCAGTACATGTGTGAACCTCGCCCGGGGTGGATCGTAGAGAAGTTGAGAGGCATTAGACTGTACTACGAGTTGTGCCCTCGTTCAAAGGCGGGAAGGAATTCTAGTGAAATTCTAGGTTTGGATTTGCGAACAAAAGCTTCTTGAGGTAACATATCTTCGTCCGAATTTGTCCTACTTTCATAACTAGGTGTTCTAAGATTGATACATTATTATGTACATTTAATTTATTAGAGATGGAATCTTTCATGTATAGCTGAATTATCAACATATCGTAACATAGCGTATAGCCAATTATTAACATGCAAGTTTAAAGTATGTACACTGTTAGGCTGGAATCGAAGTGGATGGAGTAATTTACTGCCATGTTGCATCGTAATGCATAACTGAATTTATTAGTGAATTGTGTTTAAACTTGTGCTTTCTTTATCAGTATATGAATATATAGATTGTGAATTATGCAGAGTTAGTCATTGTTGGACATAATTAGGTATTTGTATATTTGTATGTGTCTTTATAATTTGCAGGGTAGGAAATGCATATGATTGCAGTTGATGATGATAGTTTACTATATCGAGAAGTTAACAGTTAGGGAAGTGTATACATGAATAAGAACTCGTTGATAATAATAATATTATTATGGCACAATTATTATAGAACAAAGCGTGTATGAAATACTTAGATGTGAGTGCGTGAGTTGACCTGTTAATTTATTCGCCATTATTCTGATAAAAGGTCTGTGAGAATGCGGTTAATTCTCCTGAGATTAGAGGAAGGAGACAAGAATATATGTTCCTTCTAATTCCACAGGAAGCTTTCCGGGTGGGTGTTAGAATTCTACGCCCAAGACGATGGAGAGCACGTGGGTAGGTGGTTATTGTGAAGTCAGCAGTTTGTGTTTAAGCGCAGTGCCGGAAGGAGCACGCGATAGAGTACTGGATGAATCTGAAGGATGGATCCGGAAGTGCACGTAATCAAGGGTACCGAAAGTACCAAAGAGGACAAGAGGCGGACAGTGATTGACAGATGGGTAACAGAGACAACACTGATGGGAAACAATCTCACTGAAGACCTTTAATTTCATATGATGAAATAGTAATTGGCAACTGTGAATAGGTCATTGATTGTATTTGTTCGAAAGAAATTGCGATTGAGAAATTTGTCGATGACATTACTGAATAACTTTAATATATTTTTATTAAATTGTTATACCTTTCACCTTGAGTTATTGATACACCTAGACCGTCGGCATTGCTTAGGTGGCGCTCTACAGTTTCGTATTTTGAATAGGGTTAGAATTTTAAAGAAGAAGAATTTCCTCGGGTTTCCTCACTGGTTATACTGGCTGTTTAAAAAGACCTTGTATATCTTATTGTTCAAAGAACCTTTAATTACCTTTATATTGGAGTATGATTGATGGGTGTAATATGGCTTATAGAATATACAGCTTAGCCTTAGTCCAGATGTGCATCTTTAAAAAAAAAAAAAATGTCTGCTGCTCCTTTTGGTCATTTTCACTTCCTGGACTTCAGAAGTCAATCGTATAAAAAAGAGCCGATAGCTTTTTTACATTTATATATTTGGTAATTCATCCATTGCACTTTCAGAAGCTAGTATTGTCTAGTTTGGCAAAATTCATTTTCCCTATTTTAATAGGTGCCAAAGATAGTTTACGTTATACTAATTTAGGCTGATTTGTTTAGCACAAGGAAGCAGTCATTTTATTTAGCAGTGTGCTTAGATCATGTACAATTTCCATTAAGTACAATATCCAAAGAAATGACAGCCACATTACATCAAAGTAGCAAAGAGGTATGCCTACTTTCTCTCCACTGTGCATGTTTCAAATGCAAACAACTTCACCTTACATATGTCACTCTCTCAAAAGTACATAATAACTGGTGAGCGCCCCCTTACCGGGGGGCTCGGAGCTATTTAAATTTTAATTGTCCACCTTCTCCGGTATTAGAAATAACATCGTAGGAGGCACGTGACAGGGTGTAACCCCAGTTTCAACGAGCTAACGAATTTATACAAATTGTTATTGTATCCAATGATATTAGCCATTTTCATAATAATGTGAAGCGAAGTACTCCTCGTTCATAGGATGTAAGCACTGTTTTACTGCGCAGCAACGATTAAGGTAAATTACTTTACTGTTCACTGTAAGTTAATTCCGGCGAAGTGAACTTCGTGGGAGAGTACACATCAGATCATACAATTAGGACATCAGTTATAGAGAAAAACGACATCATGCAGATATGAAAAATTATATTCACTTTCACACGAAATTTAACTCAAAGCAATATAATAACAGTAAAAGTCAAGGATAAAATTAATTAAAATACTACAACCAATGATACAAATTTTTACGGGCTACCATAAATCGGCGTGAAGTAATTTATATCTGTAACATTTTGTTATGATGCCTCATAGATTAAAATGTTACGCAGCTATATACTTGAATAAGTATAAGTTAAATACAGATAATTTTCAAGAATTAGCTGATACTCCGTTAGATGCACGTATTACTTTTTAATCTCGGTCACCAACGGGAGCTCAAACTAATTTCTCTTTAAATTCTGCTATTTAATATTATAATTTCACCATAATGTTTTTATATGTGTCGTAAACTTGCTCTGCTGAAACTGATAGCGCCATTAATTGTTAAGTATCCGACACTGCCGAAATACGACTGCGTAATATAGTTTCTAATTTGGGTTGTGGGTTAAGGGTTTTTTTTGTTGTAAGTTGATTCTGCGAAAATTTAATTTCACGCTCTGATCTTATCTATTTATGCAGCCATAATTGGCATATATTTTTGTTGGAGTTTACTTGAGTTTCAGTAAAGTAAAAGTTGTCTTTCGGTAAATGATTGATACGTTTACTTTTTTACATATTCACAAGCAATTCTTGAGTAATTTCTGTCCCTAAGATTTGTATTTCTTTCACTCTGATACCAGTTTAGTCTGGTTTCTTTTACACGAACAGACCGTTCCGGTGGCCTAGTGGTTAGAGGGTCCGCTTCGAATGCGGGAGGTCGCGGGGTCGAACCCCGGCTGAGTCATACAAAAGACTTATAAAAATGGTACCAGTAGCAGCCTCACTTTGAGCTCAACATTAAGAGGTTGGTGTTAGGACTGGTGTGCCTGGTGTCAGGATAATGTGATTGGGTGAGACATGATGCCACATGTCTGCGGCACGATGCCCCAGTGCTAGACATCACTATAAATTGCCACACTGTCACACTGTAGACATCGGAGCGATATGACTGAAATATTGTTAAAGCTACCTTATAAATCCAACACACACACACACACACACAATTTACATGAACGTTGTATTTATGGTATTACGTACATGTATTTAATTTTTCCATTTCTTCCGACAGGTTTCGTCTGGGGCATTTCTAATACTGCAGAGACCAAGGCTATGCAAAAGGCTGCCGTGCACCTTAACTGGGAAAGAAAACTGGCACGGAACCGCGGTGGCTCAGTGTGTAGCGTGCCTGACTCACGATTGAAAGGGTGTGGGTTCGAATCTTACCATCGGACCACTCTGGGTCAGCTATTGTGGTGTGTCCTTTGGCAAGGTACTTTACTCTGATTGCCTCGACAGAGTCGACACTAAATAACCTACTTGTGCTGTGGCGTAAACAGGGCCGGATTATCCATAGGGCAAAGTGGGCAACGTGCCCAGGGTCCCCGAGGCTCAAGGGACCCCGTATATTATCGTCTGATTTCACAGGCAGGGCCCCCGAGGCTCAAGGGTCCCAATATATTATCGTCTGATTTCACAGCCAGTATTGTTAATAGTACTGTAACCATATCTATGGACAAGGCAGGCTAGCTATGGGCCCCTACGTTGGCTGTGCCCAGGGACCCCAAAGGCCTTAATCCGGACCTGGGCGTAAAGCACCAAACCAATCCAAACCAAACTACCTCACCTGGAAAGACTATTCTCACGGCCGCCATGTATATAATTTAGGTAAAACTATTTGTACAGCTGCTGCATACCTGATCTGTGAAATATGCTCATTTTGTAATATATATTTGTAGTGCGACAGTGAGACATATCAACGGGAGAAAAATTTTATCGACTCAATGGCGATACCGCTTTTGGAACTACTTTTCCCATTTTAGGAAATATATCTGCCCTGAAATATGTTATTCAAACCTGTATTTCCTTGTTCATGCATAGTCCCTTTAGTGTAAAGTTGTGTAATCAATGATTTGCCATCAAGAAATGACTAACAGCGAACCCTAAACAGCAAAACGTAGTCTCCAAGTATTAAAACTTTATTTTTTTGTCAGTTTGATGGAAACTGTCAGTGACTGAGCTTGCATGACCTGTTGCTATGTGTTCTGCATTACGCTCTACGACAAGGATCTCAAACACGCGGCCCGCGGGACACATGCGGCCCTCCAAACCGTATCCTGTGGCCCGCAAAATGATTGGCGTCACAAGGTGTCATGAGAGAAAACTAAGGTGGTGCGGCCCTTGGGCCATAGAAAATGCCCTCATGCGGCCCTCAGGGAGGTTTGAGTTTTGAGACCCCTGCTCTACGACAAACGGTACACTTTTTTTCGGATAAAAACTTCTAAGTAGCAATCTGAACTCGCATCGCAATCTTGCTTGTAAACGAGGGTTAGATTGATCGTTAATTAGTGTTGATTGCAAATCGAAATTAAGTGACAATCGAAAATTGGATACTGTGTCTGCTACCGAGGTATGCTGCAACCTTACCAAGGCCACACAAAAATAAACGTTAGAATACGGAGATAAAGAAAACGAAGAACGTAAATCCTTGTAAGTAAACTCACAATCGGTGAAGTCTTTTGTTTAAAGACGTTACTCTCTAAAGTCTATCAGATACATCCCCTCTAATAATAGTTTGGTTTTTTTTTTTTTCTGTCTGATTGCTCCACCTCAACAGTATCAATCAGTGCATGAAATGTGTTAACGAATTGAAAGATGTCTTCTTTTTCGTACAAATACAGTCATTATTTTGGCAAAATACACAATCTAAAGTATGATGTGTACAAGCTAAACTGCTGTCCCCAAATTATTGTAAAATTTTAGGAAGTTCATTTATCGATGTAGTCACCAGCTCTTAATTACATTTGTACAGAATGGAGAAAACCCATGCAAATCGACGACTCTACCCTTAAAAATATATAATAGAAAGAGAAAATCTGCGTTTTTTTTCAGTAGATATGCAGAAATATTTTCACTCGTGAATTGGAAATATCTTGTATTCATGATAATGCAATGCTTCCATTTTTCTAGTCAAATATTTTCATATATATCCACTAAAAGACGAATATATTCTCTAGTTTTCGAACTGATTACTTTAATTCCATATCTGCAAGTCAGTGTTGTTAACACTTGCATAATGTTGTACTCCTTCACCTCCTGGTAGAAACATAAATTTTCATGTAAATGTTGAGTGAATCTCGTGAGTGAAAGACTCAGATATTTTAGCCCATTAGATAAACATTTTCCTTTATTTACTCAGAAGGGAGAAAAGTTCTATGGTTTTTTTTTTTTTTTTTTTTTTTTAGTTCATGTTCAAACGTGTTGGGTAACTTAAGCGTAAAGAGTTTGAAAGTAGTGTATTTCTAAGATAATGTCAGCTGTTTACCTTGTATGTTCTGCTGCGTTTTAGGTACATTTGCACAGTAAATCTGCGTGACATGATTCTTTCTTACTTCAAGATAACAACGTATACATTCAATATGTACATCTGCATGACATAAATCTTTCTTAAAGAAAACACGATATATTAAAAAATAACAAAATTAGAAGAAAAAAATAAGTGAGTATGATTTGACTGTGGATTCTTGACGGCACATGTCGACATATTTTCACCAGACTACAGTGATTGATATATTGTACAACATTTCTTTGCTTATCTTATATATATATATATATATATATATATATATATATATATATATATATATATATATATATATATATATATATATATATCATGGTTGTATTATGACATGTAATTATGTCAACAGTGTTTCTCTGTTACTGATCGTGCTATTGCCTACAATAAGCCCTTTTGTGTGGAAATCTTTTTTTCTCGCTCTCTTATTGCATATGCCATGCGTCAGTGTAAGTAAAATGTTATGTTCAACATTCTTTAAATTCAACATTTTCATGGTTAATTTTTTTTTCTCATCAACTGATTGATTGATATATCTGCCAGCACCTTCTTTGTTATCTCCGATGGATAGGTTTATCTTTGGAACATCAATTTAAACGGTATAAAATATCCAGAGAATCCTTTATGCTTGATAATTTCCTTAGGTGTTATCATAACACCAAAAAGAGGATCAATCTACGACAGGTACGTTTATTTTCAACAATTTGCAACTTGTTTTTCATCCTGTCAAATGTATGGCTCATTTCAAAGTTGTACACAATTTTGCCGTTATTATAGGTGATTATCAAACGGCTACTTTATATCGAATCAAAAGTTTGTTTTTTAAATCTAACTTTGTTCTCCATCAATTCAGTATGTTTTAGCTGAATCACTCACTGTAGAGTGACATTGTGAAATTTACTAGATTATCATCAAGTCGTGCCGTACATTTGGACAAATATACATGTAAGTGCTTCTGTTAACATCAAATACATAACTTATGCCTTCCTCATATGGCACAGCCATCCTGCTATCAGCGTTGATAGTTCTAACTATCTTTAAATGCATTATGTAAAGCACCACCACTTCTAAAGCATTACGGCATTTAGTTTTGATATTTGAAATCAAATCAACGCTTTTCTTCTCTTGCATGTTATTTTGCACCATAACTGGCTTTGACCCGCTTCGATTCCATCCAAACTTACAAATAAATGCATATATCAAAGCTTACACAATGTACCGGTATACAACCGTGCATATTTATTTATTTATTTATTTATTATTGGTCCAGAAATGTTTTGGTTAGTAGATATGGGTACCACGAAAAAGTTTGTACATCGGTATACCGCGGTATTTCTGAGCATACCTCGATACGTTCCAATGTATACCGCGTTTATATTAGGGACGGACGATTTAATATTAGGCACCGACTATTTAATTTTTTTAGACAGCGACCAGGGTTTTTTTTTGGGGGGGGGGGTGGAGTGGGGTGAGGGTTGGGGTTAAATTTCCGACTCTCAAATAGCTGTGAAAGTATCTTATTCTGATTCATAGCAAAATAACACAATATGATATTCATTATATTATCCGAAAAAAATTAATTGTCTTAAGATAAAAGAAAATAAAGTATCTCGGCTGGTAAGAAAATCACAGCTCTTCCCACCCACCCCAAAATTAAAAAGGTCAGTATCCTATAGTACATCAGTTTGCTATATGTATATTAATTGTTGCATAAATTGTCATCTAAAAACTGCAACTAAAGCGGATTGCTTAAGCTTTACGCTATAGCTGACAGCCTGTTAAAGACATTGTGCTGACCTTAGCTTATTTAGCAAAATGGGAATAAAATTTACTTGCTAGATTTTTTGTATATAATTGGCAGTGAAACTTTAAATGGGATGCTAACATCCAGGCAAGATGACGGCCGCACATGCCCAATGGGCGCACGCGACCTTAATTCTAAAGTCAAAGTCAGGCAAGATGTTTATCAGAGAGGGTCAGTAAACATAAAATATTGACTGAATAAACATGACAATATTTGGTGGAATCAGTGCCGGATTTAGGCCTTCCAGGGACCTAAGTAATGAAAATATTATGGTGCGCTCTCCCCCCCCCCCATGTGAAACTAAAAATACAAACAAATCCAAACAAAACAAAACAAAACAATATTAAAAGCTAAAAAGGTAGGAAAATACCAGTGTTGCCATCATCCAAATCAAAATACTCGTGAATGCAGATCGAAATGGTTCATTCATTAAATTGTATCCTCAAAAATTAATTTGAATATTTCTGGTGCCCCTGTTGTGCTAGTGCGCTACGCGCCTGCTTAATGCGCTTAATGGATAATCCGGCACTCCGGCACTGGGTGGACTAGAAAATTACATAATATTAAACACACACACACACACACACACACACACACACACACACAACAAAACAAAAAACCCAACAAAAACAAATAAACAAAAAACAACAAAACAAACCAGCTGCTCTCCTGAAAATCTTAAGATGACTCTTGTTCTTACAAAGGAATACTTGTACTTACATTAATATAGTAAATAACTAAAAACAATTACATGTTTTCCTTTTTATCCTCAAGATGTTTCAAGTCTGACTTGGCCCCAATATCTTTCACAAGATCCCATTCAGCTGCCATGTTGGCATATTTGACGCGTGTCAAACATGTACTTAAAGGTTCGTAACTGTAATTATATTTGTAATATTCGAAATTAATTTGGGACAAATATAGTTATTTTGTAAAATTATGTTTTTATTTTTGCAATGATCTTGTCTAAGAAAAAGGAAAACATGTTCTTAATATAATTTTTTTTTTTTACGTGGCTACTCGGGATTTCCCGTAGATTCCTTACTGACGGAAACTACTGAAGTACCAGTATAGCGATAGAGTCCTGTAGGACGGATGGACCACCCAAATACAAAATACTGCGGTAATTCCGCTCACATGAAATGGATACGAAATTTCAAATGTAACAGTATTATTGGTCCAACAGTTTCAATTTGTAAGCTATTCAAAACACATTCTGTCAAAACGTATTTTGTCAAAACATATTCGGACGGGATTATTGGGACGATTTTCGCACGTACTCTGAGCATAGTACACGAGCAGCCATTCTCTGCAATGTCTAAATTTATCACCCGTGGAATCGCTTTATTCCACATTTAGGCATCACTTAGCATACTTTAAATCTGGACTTGGTAATCCACAAGATCGATCATTCTATAAATTTATTTATCGAACTGTTCTTCCACAAATGAATTCACCGGATGCAATGTAACTAATTGTTCTGATATTTTAGGCAGCAGTCTTAAAATTTGTCAATTTTGAAGAAATCGCGAAACAAGCTACAACAGCAGACAGACATTTGAAGTTTACGTCTCATTTAAAAATTAAAAAATAAGATTTGAATGAAGTATTTCACGCTTCTAACAAACAATTATTTAGCTGCATATGAACTGAAATATTTGTTGTTTTTTAAAACCTGTATCCGTATCGAAATGTTTAAATCCTGAAATAGATACATAATTACCCACCTTGCCGGGGGGGGGGGAGGAGAGAGAGAGAGAGAGAGAGAGAGAGAGAGATTATATGAACTTTATTAAGTCTTTGTTGCGCTATCTAAAGATGCCCTCTGCACTCAAAAGATGCACTTTACTCTAAACACTCATTGGTTGCGTATTTCAGCTGTAGGTTCGTGTTGTATTTTTTACTACTTCGAAGAGTGACTTCTTTGGGGAATTTGTTTTGGTGCTGTTTACCGCTTTTTATGCTAACCACAAGTCCTTAAAAGTTCTAGGAAAAAAAAAAAAAAAAAAAAAAACCACGCGTGCATTTAAAACCTCAAATATCAAAGTTCTGCATAAAACTTGGTGTATTCAATAATAAATAGATTACGTTCATGAGCGGGTTTTGTCTTGTAATTATGCTCTGACATGTAGGTCCCAAAGAGTTAGATTATACTGCCTGATAAATCTCGCTTGTTTCAATGAAATCAAATAACCGGTTGTTTGTAACTTGACTATTCGGTCCTATAAAGACTCCTGAGCGATTTAAGAAAACACAAAAATCAATTTTGCAGGATATGTTTAAATATTGATTTCTGCAAGGTGAGCGCGACCGCAGATTCATAGAACAAAAGGAGTCTATTAGCGAAACTATTCCCCATACTGGACCCCAGACTAGCGCCCCATGCTGTAGCGACAGATGCCGATTACCATCTATGCTTGGAATAATGATCCTGCATCCCGCTAGACGGCGCGAACACGTGCGCCGCTTTAGCTAGATGTTTATTGACTGAGGAAGAAAACAGCCCACTTAAATTAACTACTAGACATAAAGGAGAACATACTTATTAGTGCTTCTACTTGTTGAGAGGTGTTTAAACCATACAAGTTGCCGATAAATTTGGAGATGTAGTTGGTGCTTTGAGGGGGAAAAATTCAAAGTGAAGAACACGGTATTTGGGTGTTGTGAGGTAAGCAAAATTCGTCGTAAATTTGAGTCAATTTTAGCTCTGTAGACAGACTAGCGGAGGTAAGGCAGCTACTGTAATGCCGTCTCTGATCATGATGTAACCATTGTGGTCTTGAAACGCTGATACAGTGATAGCATTTTCATGTTCTTTAAAATTAGGGCTTTACGTCTCCAAGGCCCGGCCCTAGGGCAAGGTGAACGAGGCAACTGCCTTGGGCCCCGCGCTTCTCCGCAACGCAGTTTTTTGGCTTGGGGCCCCGCACATCCTTGGGCCGAGCCTGATGTCTCCTTTTTGGTAAATGATGACGGTGGCTTTATGTATCTTTGACTTGTTCTTAAATGTGGCGGATAAGTAAAACTCTGACCCAAGCAATGGTGATGCGGTACTGAAATATACGGAAGTATATTTAATTTCATTTAAATGCGAAACAGTTAAATCTATATGACATAAATAAAATAGATTGTCCATTTCAATTTTATAGCGCAGTTTTTAATTTGTTCGGTAGTATAATTCCCAGATAAGATTATTTTTATTTTATCTGACATTTGTTTGAAGAAAGAAAAGATGGATTGATTGCATTTTGATTTCACAAGAACTTCTTGGTTGGGCTTTAAATATATATTATTATGTGTGTACAAGGATTTCATAAAAGTAGCATCAACACCCCCACCCCCACTTGTAACCCAACTTCCTATATAAGACAACTGTAAATTAAGTAAAACGAAGTGCCATTCTAAAATTTAAGGTGTTGGTAAGGAATGTTGTTGGGTTGAGTAACTTGTAATGTTGCTTTTAGAGCAAACCAAATGCCGTATTTCAGTTGATGATGTAGCGGGCCCATACAAAAATTGAAGTCAGTTCCAACTGAATTAGTTCAACTTTCCTTTCTAGACCAAAAAGTATGTGTCAGAAAAAACCTCCCAAACAACGGAGATCTGCATGTAATTATCAGGGATATCAGCATGTGTATGAAATAATTGGTAATTCAGAATTTTGGGGGCAATTAGTGAGAAGTAAACAAAAATAACATAACCAGAAATATTCAGTCACACACACACACACACACACACACACTTGTTTTGCTTAATGATCAACAGTCTTTGTATCCCATCTTTAAAATAAATTGATTATAGGAACTGTCAGTTATGTATTTGTTTGAGTCAAGGGTCATTGGGTATTAAGTTTGTTTGGGTATTAAGTTTGTTTGTAGAGGCTAAAAGGGTCAAGTGCCATCCTAATTGGACTTAATGCTGTTTGACTGACCATTAAACAGCATCGATTATACTCTTGTTAAAATGCCTCTATCAAAAGAAACTGTATTCATTATTTCATTTAACCAGAATGTAATTTGAGCTTTGGGGCACTGCTTCCCCAAAAATCAATAAATATTTATTCATGGGTCTGTTTTTCAATCACAAAACAACAGACAACAGAGAGGAAAGTTTCTTGGTTTTGTGGTATTTCTTTATTGATTTCCCTCCATACAGCCTTTTCAAGACAGGAACCCCATAACTTGATGCTTGCATTGGAAAGTCTGCCTGTTGCAGCATACAGGCTGAATAGGAAATTTGACCTGTTGCAGAATGTAGCTTGATGTAGGGGGATGAGTCAACAGTCTATGTAAAGTACCATATTTCTCTAAAATGGGTGTAATGGCAGCATGTTGGACTTGTAATCCAAGGGTCACAGGTTCGATACCTGCCCAGGCCATCACAGGTTGGCCGCTTCATTGTGGTTTTGGGAAATGCACTCGTCTACAATTTCTCAGCATGATTTAGCATTAATCTGTTAAAAGCACCATTAATACAACAACAAAATTGTTGAAAATTCCCGTAGCCTGCATTTAAACTGGCACGAAAAACAGGATTACCTACAGTGCCATATTTTTACTTAACAAACGCCAGGAGTTTGCCTTTAAGCATTGAAACTGTAGGAGTCTTGCCTACAATTCAGTCAAACTTGATTATAGTACCCTATTTTCCTACAGAAGACCCTGGGGCTGCCTTTAAATTTCTTACAAAGTAACGGGGAGTTTCTCATTCAAGGATCAGCATCTTCATATGTATTTGGTAAATGCAGTGTATCATATTTTTAAAATTCACATTTTAAAATTTGGAAATTGCAGGGATTTTTCTTGGTTGTTTGAGCTGATCATTTTGGGGAAAAAGTGTATCAAATGGGAATCAGATTCACATTAGTAAATTGGTGAAATTTTGAATTCTGCATGATTTTAAAATGTTTTGCATTGGGATCACATTGTGACCCATAGGACCTATAGAAAATAGCAGAAAATAGTATGGTGATGAGAAACTTGAGATTTTTGGTGAGTTTAGATTTTTAAAATTTACTTTCCAAAATTATAAACTTTGTTACAATTTGTTTGATTTGTTTAACACTGAAGCCTTTAAATTTTTTTTTTTTTTTTTTTTTTTTTTTTTTTTTTTTTTTTTTTTTTTTTTTTTTTTTTTTTTTTTTTTTTTTTTTTTT
>JAECUM010024713.1:0-45068 GCA_016617855.1 Megalonaias nervosa
GAAAAGAAATAAAAAATTAGAAAAGAAAACAATACATAAAAAGCAAGTTACGTGTTGCAGGTATTTCATCATGAGCGTCTCGAAGTACGTGCTGTTTTGTGTAAATGGTAGCGGTGCCAACGGTCGACTCTAGGTACGCAAGGTACACGAAGAAAAAAAGAGAAACATAAAATCTTTGATATTATTACTGTATTATCACTTTTAATCGATGTATGTCATATGAAACTTACAATAAATAATTAAGATATTTAAAAAGGGTATCTTGTAACTTTCATCAGTTCAAATTTGGAAATGTTCTAAGGTAGTCAATACTACGATAAAATACACAGCTCTAACAAAATGTGTAATAACTGAGGAGATTTTTAATTCATCGTTTTCTTCGAAATTTATGTTTTTAGTCCTCGAAATATATCAAGAATTGCTATTACTATTGCAATGATATGCTTCATGGAAATCTTATGGAAATGCGCGTGGACTGATGATTGAAACACACTGATTGATAAGTGTATGAGTTTTCATTTACAATTGCATCATGCTATTTGATTCCACAGGAGCGAATTAGGGTATTTTTTAACAAACTTTGAAGAACGCTGTTCTGACATAACATATTTCTAGTTTTTGCAGGCTTTGTGTTATCTCTTGAGAGATTTTGGATTTTGTTGCCAATGATGTATATAGTCTGTGTGTCTGGCACAGGGTGTGGGTATTTTTTGTTAGTTTCAGTAGCCTGTGTGTCTGGCACAGTGTCGTTTTTTTTGTGTTAGTTTCTATAGTTCGTTCCACACAGCATTGCCATTTTTTCCCTATCCCTATGTTTGTAAATTTTCAGGTTAGCTTCATTAAATGTTGGTAAAAGTACTTAATTCGCTTTAGATACTTCGCGTTACGTACTTTTAGCTACATTTAATGACGCTGGCCTGAAAATGTACCCACTCACAGATAGGAAAAGTTCGCAGTGCTATGCGGAACGAACTATAGCATAATACAAAATAACACGAATTCATGTGTGTGTGTGTGTGTGTGTGTGTGTGTGTGTGTGTTTATCAAGATATTTTTTCATGGCGTGTATCAAATTTGGAGAGATCTTAAGGTGCTCTGTCATTGAAGTTCTTTGTGTGTGTCTGTGTCTGTGTCTGTGTCTGTGTGTTTGTGATTTGAGTTTTTAACGTAGTTTTAACAAGTTTTCAATCATATCGCTAAGATGTCTGCATTGTGGCAGTTTATAGTGATGTCTAGCACCGTGAGATCATGCCGCAGACGTGTAGCATGATATTCCACCCAATCACATTATCCTGACACTAGGCCGACCAGCCCTAACACTAACCTCTTAATGCCGAGCGCCTAGCGAGGCAGCTGTTAGTACCATTTTTATAAGTTCTTCATATATATTGTTACTGTTGTTTGATTTTATATCAACTCCGTAAGGCACAACAGAAGACAGCGGGGTTTTTTTTTTTTAAAAGTACTTCCTTGCGCGTAGACACCATGACTGAGACTACCTGACTGAGATAACCAGACCGAGATAAGAAAAGCAAGGTTAGCACACCAGGTAGATTTCTCTGTCGCATGGGTGAAAAACCAAACTAACTGTGCTGAGGTATGCCTAATATTTGCGCTGGGAACCAACGGCCGTACTTAAAAGCACACACTGTACTAACTGTATGGAACAATGGGAGCCAGTCTGTAAATTTGCGACGATAAAATAGAGTATATATAGGTGTGGTTGGCCAGGATTGGTTGATAATGAAAGTTAGATTTTAATAAAGAGAATCTTTTGAGAGCTTATCCTAGTTGTAAATAAAAACAGAAAATACAGAGACATTGTTTTATTAATGGAATTTCAGCCCTTGAACAGTCTTGAGTTTGGAGCACTCGTTACTGATATTAGCACCCGACTCTTTGGTGCGGAATTGAAAGCACATGTTTCAAACACATTTAAGTGCAGATAAAGCCGCGGCTCTTATCTTTTTTCTCTATACAGAAGATGTTATCCAGGATGAACCTATACTGATATATATATATATATATATATATATATATATATATATATATATATATATATATATATATATATGTATGTGTGTGTGTGTGTGTGTGTGTGTGTGTGTGTGTGTGATCTGAGCGCTCAGAAATGTAGAGTTACTGAATTTTAATATCATGGTGTTTGGATAGGTTTACTATGGGAACTGAATTAGTACAGCGAGTCCGAAAACGCAGAAGCATTACTGAGTACGATATATATGACACCAGTCCGTATTGTGGTTTATTATGATTATTATTATTATTATTATTATTATTATTGCCGTTATTGATGATGTCCGCGCTTCTGATTAAGATAAAATATTATCATTGCTAAGTTATTAATAAACTAAAATAATTGGGAGTTTGTTATTGATGGAGGCCCTTTCATCATATTTAAGACTTCAGAGAATATAACCATTACTCATTTATTGATATGCCTTAATGAAATTGGAAGTTTCCATATGAACTTACATAGCACAAATACTAACGAGTTCCAAAATCTAGGCAAAATTGGCAGAAACTGTTCTACTAATTCCCCAATGGGTAGTGAATATATGATTCAATTCATATTAAAGACTACTTTGTAGTTTTATGCTTGCATTTCGCATTACTTTAAAATTTAAAATTTCGTTCTTCTTGTTTCTTGCAATATAGCAGAATGAGATTATAGTCACTATCATGATCATTATCATCATCAACAGCAGCAATAACAACCGGTGTAATGGTAGTTTATTACTTCATGCTGTGTCTCCATGTATATTTTGCTTTATTTGTTAATCTCCATATAAATCCTTAGCAAGATTTGTGGCTAGGTTGGGCTTTGTATGAAATAATTTTATGTCTCAAATGGTCTACGATTTGTGGCTAACTTGGTCTTTATACGAGATAATTTATGTTTCATTTAATCCAACAACTGAATGTTTTCTCTTTCTAATTTTTATCTCTGTATGCTTACTGCATTTTTAACAAATAGTTTTAAGTAAAATGATATATGTGACTAAAGTCATATTGTCACAATCAACAAATTACTTGACGGGATTTTAGTGGATTGATTTTATAACCAGAGTATTGACTGTCTGAACAATTGAAGAAAAAAATAATGCGGTAGAAAACAAATAGCAAATAATATCATCAATATCGTTAGCAGTATTTGTAGATCTCAGGAACTGACTCGGAATTCTCTCTGTGTTCAATTGTTATGCTTTTAATAGTTACTATTTTAATTCCAAATTTCCAACCCTCACCCACTCTTTTTGAACCCACTACTTGTAGTTTTATTAGTATTTATTGCTTCGGCAAAACTTTTCAGTAACAAATTTCACATGTGTAAGAAAAAAAAAAAATGTTAAATTATATAGGAAGCAAATTGATGTTGTTCGTGGGTTTATCACCATTTTTCAGCACAAGACAGGCTATACATGGCGGCCAGCATATCTGGTAGAGGAGGAACACGAGAAAAACCCGGGAAGGACAACTGACTCAAGGGAAGCTACTTGCAAGCTTTCTGACACTGGCCGACCCCGAGACTTCAACCCATGCAGACAGGCGTGAGGTGGCAGTGATCCTTAACGGTGAGTTCTTTAGACCACTCGGCGTTCACTATTTTGCCTGAAGGTAAATTGTAAAATATTATAATACCAGAAATTTAAATAGATTATGAAGCAAGGAACATTGCATATAACATTTCTTTGTAATGCATATATTAGGAATGAACAACTTAAATTTATTTAGAATTAAATTGTTAAAAATCATAAGCATTACTAAATAGTCCGTGTTAAACGCCAACAGGACTTGTATGACATCTACTTTAGGCTTGCAAAAGGTGAAGAGAAAAAAAGACTGCTGGAAGATCAAGCAAGTTCTATCTGGAATATATTATAAATTGGTTTAACCTGTATGACATTTACTAAATGAGCTTTTATTTTAGTGCAAGCCAGTTGCTTAAAAACTGTTTCTTAAGAAATGATCTAAAGTTCAAAATGGTCACCTCAGTGATAACAATCCTAATAAAGATGTTAACAATAAATGATAATATATGAACTTGTTTTGGGTCCAAATGAGGTTGTTGACATCCACGACATGAATATCCCTATTCCACATATTACACGTTCATGATTGCAAAAAGGACGTGAATTTGCATGAAGCAGTATATATATATATATATATATATATATATATATATATATATATATATATATATATATATACATTTTCATTTCTTCTGATAGCTTTTATGAGAGACGAACATCTATTTGTAATTCTTTTTCAATAAGAAATTTTTGTTCCAGGTACGTATGCTATGAGGAAACTTGCAGTAATGAATGACATAGGTCGATTGTTTCACGTATAAACTGTCGTTATAACCATTTTGTCTCAAATAAGGAGTAGTACTTACTTTAATTTACTGGTGCTGAGTTTCAAAATCATAATAATATACACATATTTAACGTTCGAGTATATGTACTTTACACAGGAATCATCTCTTGTTCGCTATGACTGAAGAATAAAAATGCTAAACTATTATTCCGAAGGAGCAGGAGAAACTAAACGATACAGATGAACATATTTTTACTTTTACAGATTAGTCTCCATATTTATTTAGTTTTTGTTGTTGTTGTTGTCGTTGTTGTTACAAATACGAATCTGGAAGCTGGTTCCCAAAATGGGTGCAGGAATTCGAGCGGTATTGTAACCAATGCAATAGGTGCTACATGACACATTAAAAATCAACATGATATTCCTTGATCGATACTGGGCACAAAACTTATTCGCAAAGATTCTGTCCATTGCAAGATAATGCCTTTAATAGCTTTTATTTTGTCATTTCTTCTGAGATCTATATGCGAGATTTATCTATAAATTGTAAATATTCTGCAACCAGTGATGTTGGTTCAAGGTGAGGAATGTATAAGGAAACCTGCATACGAAATAGAATTACATTCAGTGTTACATGTGTTGTATGATTGGATATCAGTCTTTATCTATACTAGTCGAGGTATCCAAAAATAAATCGTAGCCACTAATTTTACCGAATTGACTGTTATAAGCTGCGTTAGCGTATGCGATTATTTAATTAATAACGCGGATGCATCTAAATGAGAGAGAGAGAAAGAGAGAGAGAGAGAGAGGTGAATATTATAGGATTTGTCAGATTCACTGTTGCTTGTGTGTGTGTGTGTGTGTGTGTGAGAGAGAGAGAGAGAGAGAGAGAGAGAGAGAGAGAGAGAGAGAGAGAACGAAAGAAATAGAGAAGAAGAAAATAATCAGTTTGTGCATACTGATGGAAAAATTAAGATAAACAATTGTAGCTCCAAACTCGGGCCTTACGTTTTATAAACAAATTTACTCTAGTTGCCTACGAAACATATGTGATGATTTTGTCTCGCTGCGTTAACACATTTTAATGATAGAGAGAGAGAAAGAGAGAGAGAGAGAGAGAGAGAGAGAGAGAGGTGGACATGTGATTTTTCATATACAATGCCTTCGTTTTAGCCGTAAAATGAAAAAATAGCCTTTTTATTCCAGTCCTCCGTGAGCAAAGAAACATTCTTATCACAATTTACTTGGAGAGAAAACATTTTAGTTTTGTTTTGGGTGGTATGTTTGTTCTTTTTACAGTTGCTAATGTAAGAAAGTTTGAATTTTTTATTTGTTTCCACACATTTATTAGTTCCGATATTTATATTTGTTCTTTCTACAAGTGTTAATAAAGGGAGAGTGTTCTTGAAGTGGATGTTAGCAGTGGTACTCGCTGTGGATTTCCGGTTCTGTTACGATGTATACTGTAGGAATCTGTTATTACTTCCTGTTTAGTACGAATGTAGTCCAAGTCTAATTTTATAGCATTTTTGTTTTCCTTTTCTCTTTGGTATAAGAGATTTAGGCATTCTTAATGTTGACTTAAAGGTATTTATTCATTCTTTAGAATTTGAGCATTATAGTATGGTTGTCTCAGTGTATTTCCGAGACAGTGCACGGTGAGTAATTAGGTATTGGTTATAATCCGGTAGTGAAATTTGTGCCCAAATGCTTTGTTTATTGTTCAGCCTCTTGAAACAATGCCAGATAACCTATGACAAGAACTTCGCCGTGAGTTTATGTTTTAAAGTGCTTTAGAATTATACATGATCTATTATCATTTCGAAGCAATGGGATCTTTAGTACTGAGAACAAATGTAGAGAATATATTGTAACCCAATTCCTGCAACACACTGCTGATGTGATTATTCCACAGGAAGCTGATTCAGGGGGAAACTAATGATGATACATTCCCCAATTAACACAAGGTAACTAACTCTAGCAGGTCACAATTTGACCCCTCGATGACTCCGTTCTAACAGTTTGATACTATCTGTGTGTAAGTGGTGTGTGCCCCTCTTGGTATAGAGGGATGGTTAATAGATTTGGCGATCGTTATCTAGAGGATGACCTCCCTCGATATTATTGCACAGTGTGAGTGGATAGATAGAACATCAACAGAGAAATGAGCAAGACTATTGAGGAGAAATAAAACAACACGAGCCCCCTTAAAGAAGAAAAAAATAAAATAAATTTAATTAATTAATACATAAACTACAATTGGCAACGTCGATTCAACAGATTTACATTAATGGAATTTAATTGCAGTGTTCAAACTACGGATTCGTTCATCATGGTAACGAGTGAAAAGAGTACAATGTCCACGCCTGATTTGCATCACCTAGCGTCCTTTCTCTCTTGTCCCGTGTATCCCACGTCTCCCAATTCCACGTGCATACTTCGTCCTTCCTCTGATCTTTCCTATCCCGAACACTTCCTTTATTTTCCGGACTTTTCCTTTCTTTGGACTGCCCTCGTCTGTTTCTCGGGGAGAGAGAACTGTTCCCTTAAATGACAAGATTACCACTAAATCTCTATATGTATCTCCACCTATACGTATATAAAATTATCTCACTTTCGTTACTAAGAAGCATAACAAACTATCAAAACACTGCATAATTCTGACATAAGGTGACCTTAACGATTAAAGGTCCTTTCAAATGACCACTGTAATATACCAAATCTGACCTTAATTCGATAGATCCGCGCGCCCGCTTCACAGCAGCGATTGACCATAAATTAATACGTGCGGTATATATAAACAATATTGCCGTATATATCTGCATACGATACTATATTACTTTTTAAATATAACTAGTCAGTTCCACTCAACAAGATACGTGCTTGATTACTATTGCATAAGATTCACTAAATTCTAGCTTATAGTAATCCCTAACCCACAAGATCATTTAAGCATTACAAAATCATATATAAACAAGCAATTATCATTAACTCACGATAAACAGTATCGTCCTATCAGACAAAGGAAATTAATTCATATGACTATGAATACTACACATTTGAAAATTTGGATTACATGCAATCCGTCAATTCTATCAATGAACTAGTAACTGTAAAATTAAAGAAATAAATTGCATAACAACTCTAGTATCTCAATAGATTCCTATGAAATTGAATAAACGATACATAGTATGGATCCTAGTCATATCAAATACATTTGCATAAAACAAAACAAAATAGAAAATTACATGGAAATTAAAATTGCGTACCTTAATGCTGTTTTCTTTTCTCACAAATCGTGCGTCCTAGCACTATAGCCTGTCTTTCCTTTCAAGACAGCTATCTGGTCTCTTTAGTTGTTAACGAAGGAAACACTATTCTTTGGTTTCCCACGGAGCCAACTTCGTCTTCTCTCACGAAACATTGGACTAAAGAATACTAACCAAGGTCGTCCTTTTAAATTCGCATTACTTCTAAAGTGTACGCCTTAATTGACCTGACCAATCGTAAGCAGCTGTTCCTAAATTTTCTCCAAGATGATCATGTCTTTTATCAGATTGTGACAGCCTAGAATCCAAAAATTCCGATGCATATCAACGTTCCTTTGAAAATCGATTATTTGACATGAGGGTCATTTCATGTGGTTATGGTCGGTAACCCTACTGTACTTTCCCATGATAGGGTTACGGCCAATTCTACTGAACCACGGATGTGGGCCTTTCATGTTTAACAGATGAGATAGAGGGAAATGTCAAAGTGACCTTTCTCAAAGACTTTTCTGGCTTGACTATGATAAAATATTAATGTACAGCTTATTCAACTTTAAGTTTCAATATTTCTTCAAAATTCGACACATTACACTGTGCATATAGTAACTCATAACTTACAGCACCATAAAGAAGACATTTCAATCATTTCCCCCATATACCATCTAAGTATCTTACCCATTTTGAATGGCCATTTTTGTAACGCAAACGTTTATTCATTGCTTCGGGTGTGGATTAAAATTGTAACTCGTACCGTATATGTACCCGAACCAAAACACATCTTACATATATCTGGTAATTAATCACAAAATTATACATTATATCTATTAGAATTACATTAAAATATTAATATTTAAGAAAACATACCTTTATTTTTACAATTTTTATCGCATTTTATCTGGAATAATGTTTTATTTTCTAAGGATTAAACCATGTTTTAAATTATGGAATACATACTGTAAAGACATACAAAGTGTAAATTTTGTTGCTTTTGTCTTTTGCTGAAGTGACCCAGTGGTCATAAACTGCGTGACGGATTTATACACCAGGTGACTGTTCAGGTTTAAATTGTAATGAATCTTCCATTGTTTTGTTCGCTAAATTTGGTGCATATGCAGTATAATGAAACTGGCTGTATCAAGTAAAATGTCGCGTCTGTGTTTGAAAAACAGCATACAATTTTGGTAACTAATCCCGATTCTTTTGTTGGCTTTCCGGAAGCATGGTAAAAGAGACATTTTGGAAGACTTTTGAACGGCGTTGATGCCACGGCCGATCTCTGTACACAAACTGGCTATTTCTGGAAGTAGACATGAGGAGAACTTTCCAGAAATTTTGGAACATTGCACTCAAGTGTAGAAATTTATTGGAACTGCCTATTGGATGACACATGTGTATGTGGTGCATTTTCAGAAGAATTGTTCTGAAGAGGGCTCTTAGACTTTTATTTAATTCCTTCGACACGGAATCAGTGATTTGCCTTGTCTCTTCATAATGGAGAGAGTTGTTTTCACAATGTCACCGTCTGAATTCATATGTGCCTTGTACATGGTCGTGGTTGTTTCTTGCTGGTTTTCTAATTGGTACGTTTCCTACTGTTCTTGGGAAGTTTAGTTAAATTTAAATCCCTTGCCTCTGTTACACTGTCGATGCCAATATTCATTTCATCTTCGCTAGCCAAGGGTCCGATATGTTAACCCATCTACACAATGTGGATAGATCCGATATTTCAGTGCTAAGCACTAGCAATATCTATTGGATTTCACGAGTTGCCGCCTAATTGTGTAATTTCAACTAACCAATAGAATAGCGTGTAAAAGCGTGTAAAAGCGGTGCGTTGTACAAGATACTGGAATATCATTTATTTTTCGTGGGTTTTTTTCCGGAATAAATACACTATCATTGGTACTTACATTCGAGGTTTTGCCTTTCAATGTTTGCATATTAATCGATATTACATTTCTTGATTTAACCTCTACAAAATCCCAAATAAAGAGTAAAACTATGCCGATGGAAAAGGCTGTTACTTAAGTGTTTCAAACAAACTATCGCATGTATAAGCATATAGCAAAAACCTGACTACCATTTACACCGTGTTTTCGTCCGAGTAATATCAATGGATATCGACGTAGCCAAAACAATGTTACCACTTCTATGAGCACAAATCAAGCTCCTGTCAAGATCAATCACATGCATCGTGGATTCGTCTGAGCGCTGAATATCAAAGGTATTGGCATCTTACGGTTACAATGTTGGCATCACCGCATCTTGTGTTTCAGCTTTCAGCTGAAATCATTTGACTCATGGATGTCGCTGATCATCATAGGATTAATTCGTACACATGTAAAAAAATGACAGGATGTCTCAGTTTGACAGAGAAATTATATGGTTCATAATTTGATGAAATGTTGATATTGTCTAGTTTTAATGGAAGCCAACTATCTTTCAGACAAATATATTTAAAGATTCATTATTATTCAGATGATTCGGCATATACAACTCTTGGCACGTAACGGCGGCACTGCGGTTTTAATTTGGGTTGTTATTATGCCTTTTCTACATTTAATTCTGAAATACCACCGTAAAGGGGGTTGTCTGACATTCCGTCAATCTTTGTTTGTGCAGCGTGTACATCCGACTCGTATTTAATATCATTTTGGCTCAAAATCACTCACTAATTTCTCTATTAACTTTCCCAGCTCCAATAATAATCTGATGCTCTTCAAAACTTTAAAAATTATTGTCATCATCACTATAATCAGCAAGTAATTGCTGAAGGAAATCATCATCTAAAGAGGAACCTTGCAGGGAATATGCCATTCTGGGGTTTTCAATGAAACCATATTCAAGGACTTACCAGTCCTACTTCAACCATCTGATGAGTAGGAAAATATGCTTGATTGACTGATTGATCATTTTAACTGTGATGGTATTTACAATGACTGAATTCAGTAGCAGAAATACCCCCAGACGTACATGTGGTCATTATAAAAGTACATTAAAAAAACCAACCATTCATGTCAAGGTGAAGAAGATATGTGTGAACAGTTATCCACATGACAAACAGATGTAAAAAGTACAAACAAAATAAAGAATACAATGGAAAATCCATTTCTTTCCAGCATCACTCAAATGCACCCCATCTAGGTCTAAATATGAAGTATGGCAACTGGCATAACAGCAAATACTATGCTGGGGTGTAACAGGAACACAGATTGAAGAACAGAATTACTTGTGTAATGACACATTGGTACTGCCTTTGGTTCATGTGGCATGGTTGGGTGTATGCAAGGAATGATATGACCTGCACGAGCCACATGACAAGCATGAGAAGTCATCCACATCAATAGTGAAGAGAAAAAATTACGTCACTGCAATGGACAGAAATGAGGTCGTTTTCGACAGTTTGGAGGAAGACAATATCAGGGACCCTCTCCCTACGACAAATATCCCTTAAAACTCTAGGAACAGTAGTGACAGAAATTCCACAATAAGCAATTTCCAAATCCATAGGCCCCGATAATGCAGATGATTTTATCATTCGAGGTGGCACACATGGCTGTGCCCATAGATAAAGCAGCATGGCAACTGGAAAAGCGAAAAGAACGAAGCTCCTAATATAGGGATATGGCTGGTGTATTCTTTAAATTCCATGCAATACAAAAGTGATGACTGAAGAAACCATGCATGTTTCACAAATACACAATGGCAGGCTTAATTTTAGAATTAGTTTTTATATTTTTATTGGATGTAATCACACTTGTCTCTCACAGATAGAGAAAAGAGAAAAGAAACAAGAAGAAAATGGGGAAAGAGGAAGAAATGAAAATAAGAAAAAGAAAATGAAAGAAGAAAAGAAGTTGTGTACGTGTGGATCTGTAACATAGCTTTAACAACTTTTTAGTCATATCACTACAATGTCTGTAGTGGGGCAGTTTATAATGATGTCTAGCACTGGTGCATCATGCTACTATGTCCCACCCAGTCACATCATCCTCACACCAGGCGAACCAGTCCCAACACTAACATCATAATGCTTAGGCTGATATATCAACCCCTCACCCGTGATGATGTTAATTTTCGGGTTAGGGGCTGATATCACCTATTCACTGAAAGCTGCAACCATTCACAGCCACTTTTGTCTGCACACATTGGTGTACACCTATGGGTGCCTCTCGTGGCTGTGGAGCTACCGTTGGCTGGAGGGTTTTTTTGGTGATATGCACATTATATTTCCAGAGCAAATTCTATCTTTGGTGACTTGTAAATCCACGTGTAATAGTACAACCATCTGTCCTGTGGCCATTTTAAATTTCATGCTTGATATGGCTGCTACCAATTACCAGATTGTGTCAGAATCTCTTTAAGTATTTTACTGATGAACTATTAACCACTTTTGCATTAAGTTTCTTTGTTGCTTTGCCAATATTTCCTGTTAGCTGAATAGAGAATAAGCTACATTAGTTTCTGACTGGTGGTTATTGTTTGTTCCTGTCAAGGGTAAATCATGCTGCGCTGTAGTTACTGACACACTGTGTTTGTGACTCTACAATACATTCCTTCATTAATCTGAGAACAGTAAGTTCCTACTCACCATTAACTCTATTCAGCTTTAGGAATCCTGTTCCGTACAAGATTTATACATTTCTCATCTTATGTCCACACAGACTGAATATATGTGACACTAATCTTCAAGACATCCCGACTATGTGTCACACATGTTAATGATGAAATATGAGTGGCTCAAACGGTAACACTTCAATAAAATGCATGAATCTGGTTTATGATGTTACCTTTTGAGCCAATCATATTTCGTTGAGTTGCAAGCACCATATCTCTCAGTAAATACAGCACACTGCACATGAGCATTAGGTTGTTCTCGCTGGCAAAACTTGCTCATTTCATACATTTCATAACCCATAACTTCAGTTTGGTGCAACGCAGAAAATTGATGATGGCTTGATGAATAGAAAAATATCGCAGGAGTAAAGAAAGCCACATATTATGGATTGTGTGTCATCAAAGACAGAAATAAATGAAGGAAATTGAGAGTTAAACATGGGACAAAGTTTTTGGAGGTTGCTTACCTTGTCCCTTTTCTAGTAGGATAGAAAGGGCCCTTTGTCAAAATGGGCCATCAGGGTAATTTGTGGAAAATTTGTCATTTGGTATGATTTTTTCTTTTCCTTCAGGATATTGATTTTTTAAAATAATAAATTTGTGTCAAGCACCTGCTTCAAATCAACTTTTGAAAGAATTTACAATGACTGAGTACTGTCTAGAGCCTTTATTGCAACAGCAGCATCAGATCAACAATAGGGACCAAAGAGTTTCCTTTGACAAAAGTGCTTAGATCAGCAAACACCCTAAGCCAAGAAGCCCATAAAAGAATCAAAATTATACACTGCAAATGAAAATAACACAACAAAATATAAATATTTGAAAGAAGATACAAGTCTATACATTACGGACTCAAAATACTAAATAATCAATCCACTATACACAAATATTTCTCTTTTCAGAATTGGCAAAGTTTTCATATTAGGAAGAATCTGAATACAAAATATAAAAAAAAACCATAAATGTAGCTACTTCCAAATTTGTCAATTGCTGGCTACCAAAATTTCCTGAATTTGAAATAGAGAAATAAAATTTTGTTTGTCTGTCCTCATTAATGAGTTACATTTTGTACCCTAATAACGTTTCAATACAAATTTAATGGAATATAAAACAACAATGTATCTTTTCTTGTTTTTTTTTTTGCTAATTGCAAATGTCACTAACATCTTAAAAACATACTAAGAAAATGTTTCACATGAGAATATTTGTGAATTTCTAAAGTAATGTTTGAAGTTGTTACTTGATGGATTATGAGTACATGATAAATGGCCATATTTGATAAATATCTTACCCATACAGATGCTACTACTGATGATGCTTTTATTAATTATGTAGTTGTAATAGATCAATGCTAATTATTATCCAGATGATAAAAGAAATCATCAGGGAAATATCTAAGTTTTCATCCTGTTACGCGAGTTACAAGTTAATGACAGCAAATCTCAAACAAGCAATTAATTTGATGTGAAAAGGAAACATTTAAAATCTGAGGTATTTGTCCCATATGATTGGGTGAAAAGCATACTTGATGCTGGATTCCAATCTGATGAAACATTTTATCACATATTTCACAGTTAAATAGTTTTTCTCTTGCAAGTGTGCTCATCTGCTTATTCCATGTTACACCTAAGCCAAACCTTTCATCACTTATGACTTTTATGTCTCCCAATGTGCTGAAATAGACTTCCATTATGAATAAAACAACATGTACTTCACACTTAAATGTTTTTTCTCAAATATGTATCCTCATGTGCCGATTAAGATGTCCACCGAACCTAAACATTTTTTCACAAACTTCACACTTAAATGGCTTTTCTCCAGTATGTGTCCCCATGTGATCATTCAAAGTTCCAATGCAACTAAACCATTTACGACATAATTTGCATTTAAGTGATTTTTCTCCAGTATGTATCCTCATGTGCACATTCAAACCTCCACTATGACTAAACCTTTTATCACATTCTACACATTCAAATGGTTTTTCTCCAGTATGGATCCTCATGTGTAGAGTCAGAGTTGCACTCTGACTAAACATTTTATCACACACTTCACACTTAAATGGTTTTTCACCTGTGTGTGTCCTCATGTGCACATTCAAACCTCCTCTGCAGTTAAACCTTTGATCACATACATCACATTTAAATGGTTTTTCTCTGGTATGTGTTCTCATGTGTATATATAGAGTTCTACTACCAATAAACATTTTATCACATACTTCACAATTAAATAGTTTTTCTCCAGTATGTATCCTCATGTGCAGATTCAGAGTTCCACTCTGACTAAACATTTTATTGCATACTTCACACTTAAATGGTTTTTCTCCAGTATGGATCATCATGTGCATCTTCAGATTACTACACTCAAGAAACATTTTATTACATACTTCACACATAAATGGTTTTTCACCAGTATGTATCCTCATGTGCTCATTCAAAGTTCCAATGCGACTAAACCGTTTATGACATACTTCACACTTAAATGGTTTTTCTCCAGTATGTGTCCTCATGTGGATTCTTAGATATCCACTCCGTGGAAACATTTTATTACATACTTCACACTTAAATGGTTTTTCACCAGTATGTATCCTCATGTGCTCATTCAAATTTTCAGGGCGACTAAACCGTTTACAACAGACTTCACACTTAAATGGTTTTTCTCCAGTATGTGTCCTCATGTGAACTGTTAGATGTCCATTCTGTGTAAACGTTTTATTACACACTTCACATTTAAAGGGTTTTTCTCCAGTATGTATCCTCATGTGCCTATTCAGAGTTCCACTCCTACTAAACCTCTTATCACATACTTCACACTTAAACGGGTTTTGTCCAGCAAGTTCCATCAGAATACAGTCTGGAACGCTGTATTATCGCGGTACTTAATGTTCTTACTGGTACATATTAAAACTGTTTTGCTATTGTTACTACTTATAATTTGTAAAGATTGAATGACTTTCCCTCTTTCTATTCCTATAAAAATAAAAATTGTCAAACGAAGCGCTCAAATGTAAATAAAACAGCATACGGTGGCTGACCCAGATTAACGTACCATGGGGGAACAACTCTATATTATCGCGGTATGTGCTCAACTTACGTACGGTATATAGTACGCAGGTGTTATAATAAAAATAAAATACGACTTACCTATGAGAAGATATGTCCACGCTTGTACTGGCTTACTATGTCTACAAGAAAGGAAAGGATCCAATGATAAAATCCAACACACAAATGTTATTCAAGTGTAAATCCACGCAGAATCCATGAATAACAACATTAAAACCTACTATTATTGAACTTAACACGCAATGCAATGTGATCAAAGAAATGTAAATATATAAATGTGATCAAAGAAATGTAAATATATAAATGTAATCAAAGAAATGTAAATATATAACTACTATTATTAATATTAATATTATTAAAATATTACTGATTTAAAGAAAGTTTAACTGTTATTAAATTCTTATTTACGTACGAGAAGTATGATCATTAGCAACATTTTGTAAATTTTGGTCCATATTTGCTGCCATGAAATGAAATTGCAACTTTGACCTTGTAAGGACTTGTATGTCACCATCAGTATATGACCTATAATCATCAAACATCAGACGATACACTGAATATATTTCGTAATCAAAGCCGGTGCAGGTATAGCATGTTCGACTGGAGTTTTTTATATGATGATCAACGTAACTGCATGAACTTTACAAAAACGTGATCTTCATTCTTTTTCATCGTAAACTTATAAAAAAATGTTGACATTTTAGAAGAAATTGTGCTGTAAGATATTTGCGCCCTTACTGGCTACAGCTTTACATCTGTAAACAACCGCTAGACTGCGAGTGTCCAAAATTAATCGGAAAATCCCGTTTGCCGCGATAATATAGAGCCCGCGATAATACAGCGTTGGAGTATATAGGCTGAGAAATTGTCCCCTGTCTCCTGATGATACTGATTTTCCTCCATCAGTAGCCTATGAACACAGATTTAGAAGCAACTTGTTGGGCTCCAACTTGGAATAACGCGTCAATTAGGATAACCAAGTTTTTACGCTCTTTCTAAAGAAATTGCGTGACCTTGTCAAGAAATATAAATAGACATAGTGGCTGGTTTTGTTTGTCGACGTATATTGCCGAATGGTCGCACAAGTCAGAAATTGAAGATAAGTAAGTGGTTTTGCACCAGTTCTATTAGTGCCTTTACAATGGAGGATGTTGATAGACACGTTTTTAAAATAACAAAAATTGTATTTGCAGGGAAAATGTACGTGAATAACAACAAATAAATTTTTGACAAGGGATTTTGACAATAATGTATTTTGTATACTAGATGGGAGACCGATGTGTCACGTTCTGCAACTATTCGTCGGCGAAGTTAGCAAAATTAAAGGACAAATTAATTAGTGTTTTTCTCACTTTCATCACAGCTAAAAGCGAATTTTAAGATATGTGGGGAAGTTATATCTTGCAATATGTTTTCTAGGTACATGTAGTATATTGTAAAAATTTTATTAATGACTGTTAATATGATTTTTCTATCTTTCCTAATTATTACAACAATTATTAAAAACTTGAAAACTTTTTACATTGGTTAATATAGAAACACTATTTTATTAAATTCGTTTTGATTTACCCAAATAAATACTAAACATGTTTCCATACCACCCCTGAATTTATCAAGTAAATGCATTATACTTTGTTTGATATGAGCATACTGAATGAATTATGCTGCTGCTTAAAGATTTAAAGAACATTTTTAACTTAGAAACCAAGTGAAGAGGAATTTGAGACCAGATCTGTTTGTAACACAGTTGAAAAAAACAAAAAATAACCGAAAGAAATTATAACAACAGTTGAATTTTAATATTGTACAAATCGTTTGTATAACATCTGCTCTTAGAGAAATTATAACAACCTTTAAATTCATTAACAACAGACTGATCCATTATCAAAGAGTTTTATAGTGTAAGAAATACTCATTATAATACACGAGAACTTCAACCTGTAAATGAAGATAGCGTAGAACAGTTAAGAATAAATCACGCTCAAAAAACTTGCAATGAGAAATGTCCATGATACAGTTCGTATCAGCAATTTCAGAAGTAAAAAAAAAGCAAAAACTCTGAAATAACACATATAAAGATACAGTAGAATATATATTACAACGTAGCTGGCCAAAAAACCCAATGTTAATAATATACATTATTCATAAGTACTTCTAAATAACATAAAAAAACTGTCTTCCTAAGAAGTCTTACCTATTTAAGTAAAGTAAGATTTATCAGGTAGAAAAAGAAAGATAAATAAGGCTGACAATAAAATAACATCATTAAAAGACTTGGCAAGCATTACTTGTATTTGCTTGTACTAACAGGCTGAGTAGAAAGGGTTTGGATTGATGACTATTACAGAAAATGGGGTCCATACCCGTTTCTTGACTGAGCCCAAAAAGAACTGAAGTTAGAAAATCCCGGTAGCAACTTCAGCGCATATAAGTTAAAGAGAATAAATTGCAACTTTCATTCATTATAACAAGACCTGGAGTAGAATAATCAGTAGTCACTGTAACAATGCCTGGAAGCATTATATTGTGGTGGAGGGGGGACGGAGAGAGATCACTCGCTGCACGGCTATGTATATTAATTTGTTTTGTGTGCTGACTATTACAGAATATTTTTTATTATGTATATTTAGTTTTTATTGTCTGACTGACCCTTGTCCATAATTGAGGGTAGGAATTTGGGCCTACCTGAATGAGGTCTTTTTTTTATAAACAACATATTACATTGCCAATTTTTGTCAATGGTTACAGAATATATATTAAGATTATTATTATTTATGTGTAAACATGTTCATCTGGTTTTGAGGTCTAGAAACAGCCTTGATTCAGACCTTAGAAAGTTTATAACGAATTGTGTTTACAGTTTGTTGGAATTGTTCATTAATATGACCCTCATCTTGTTCCTCAAATTGTATTTTTCCTTTTTATAAAAGGGAGAAGTAAACAGAACTTCTTAATTTAAATCTGTAACTTAAGTTGTTTTCAGTTTAATTTGAGAGCATTTATTTATTTAAGTTATTCACTGGAATGATGAAGTGGTAGGTAACTTTCTAACTAAATCGTTATTTTGGGCTTATTGTGAATTCACGTAGAAACATATTAGATGATATCGTGATACATCTAGACTGTTAGCACATCAGCGTTATTCTAGGGTGTTCCAGGCTGTTGGTACAAAAGCATTTTCAAGATTGGAATTCATTCGGAACACCACTGCAATTCATTAGGAATACTCTAAACTTTTGGACTTGTGATAATACTTTTTGGACCGTTTGGGACTTAATTCATAACACTGTAAGTTCTATTTAACTTTTCGCTTTGTATTCTATATATATATATATATATATATATATATATATATATATATATATATATATATATATATATATATATATAAATTTTACAAAACTTGGTTTTCACTCTTTTCAGTTACCGATTTTAAAACCATAGAGTCCTAGCAGTACATCTTGGCATGCATATAGATAAATATTGAATGAAGTACTTGGACACCTAGTCGGATAAAATATTTTACAGCAGCTTTTATTTTTGCATCAGCTTCAAGGTACTGATATACACGATAACAGATGTTGATGGCATCTCCCATGTCGAGGCTAAGGTCGTCATTTAGGACAGTTGGCAGCACAAAATTAGTTCTTAATATGTGTATTTTTTGCCTATTTGATATTTATAGAATTAATTAGGAACACAAATAAAATTCTTAAAATCATCACCTAGTTGTTGTTTTATCGTTTGTACCACATATTAAATGACATTACCTTCAATCCAGCATAAGATTTAATTTCTCAGACGTAACCCTTTGTAACATTAGGTGTCAGAGTTTTCACTACCATGAAGATGTTATACTCATTTATTGTAAAAATATTACATGAGGATGATATCTAAGAAAACACAAATATATATCTCTTCTCCTAGTATGTCTAAGAGCTTACTTTATTAGCTCTGCTGATTCCAAACTCCTTCAAGACCTTTCCTACATCTAAATCAGTTTTCTTATACTAAATTCCCACAAATGGCATGCAAGCATCATGCAACATCTTGTAATAACTCCTATAACTATGAAATACAGTCTTACTGGGCGATATTAATAGTCTCTTAAATATTTTAGTATCTTCCAGACATTCACTGCATGCAACAACTCTCTTCAAGATCTTACCTACATTTAAATTAGTCCATCTAGAACTAAACTTCAAAAATGGCATGCAACACTTGGAGTAACCCCCATGACAGTGAAATATAACCCTATTGGAGAATAGTCACAGTCCCTTGAGATTTTTGATTTCTTCCAAATATACATTTTGAAATGAAACGTAACTCTATGGGGCAATAGTAACAACACCTATAGACCATTAGTATCTTCCAAATATTCTTTTTTCTGCAACAACAACCTTGACGAATTTTCTTACCTTTACAATAGTATTTTAAACGATTATTTTTAAAAAGAAGGGCATGTATGCATTATACAATATCTTGCAATAACCCCCATAAATGTGAACTAAAAGTCTAGGGAGCAATAATAAAATTCACTTTATATCTTCCTACTATCCACGTTATGCAACATCTCCTCTCTAGGTCTCTCCTACCTTGAAAATACCCTTTCTAGGACTAAATTCCAAAAAGACATGCAGGTAAAATGCAACAATTTGGAATATATATATATATATATATATATATATATATATATATATATATATATATATATATATATATATATATATAACCCTACGGGGCAATAGTAAACGCCCTTTTAGGTTTTTAATATGCTCCAAATATTCATGTTGTGCTAAATCTCCCCCAAGACCTTTCCTACCTTTTCGAATTAAATTCAAAATTATTGATGCAAGCATAATGCAACAACTTGGAATAACCCCAATAAGTTCTGTGGGGCAATAGTAACAATATCTTTAGATCTTTAACATCTTCCAAAAATCTTTTTCTGCAATATTTCCCTTGAAGACCTTTCCTACCTTTGCAATCGTCTTTACATGATTAAATTTCCAAGCATGGCGTGCATGCATTGTGCAACAACTTAGAATAACCCCCATAACTGTGAAATATAAGTCTATTGGGCAATAGTGAAAATACCTTTAGACCTTTAATTTCAACCAAATATTCATTTAATGCAAGAACTTTCCTCAAAACTCTTCTTACCCTTAATATAGTGTTTTTAGGACTAATTTTAAAATGTGGCATGGAAGAATAATGGAACAACTTTGAATAAACCCCATAACAGTAAAATATATCTCACAGGGCAAGAGTGAAAATCCTTTAAGACCTTTATATGTTCCATATATTTGTTCTCTGCAACAAACCCATTGACTACATTTCTTTAGGAGATGGTAACATTCCCCTTTAGATCTTTAATACATTCCCAATACACTTTTCAATGAACTGCTCTCTTTAAGACATCAATAAACAATTTGTAGTAATATTCATATCTGTAAAACATTGCAGTGGTCAAATTAGATTTTTACTACAATCAAACCATTCTTTTGGGACTTAAGTCTGAACGTTTCCGAAAGCCATCATTGAACAACTAGGTGTAACCTTCAAAACTGTGAAATATTCCCCTACCATCAGAAAAAGCTTCCTCAGTGATTATCTTTTAAAAATAGTTCTGTTCAACATTCTTAAACAAAATGTTTTGATTCTGTCTTTTTTAGCAGCGCAGAATCAAACCTGTCAAATATGATACAGAGGAAATAATATTAAGGCTTAAATAAACAAATAAATAACAAAAGAAGAAGAAATAAACAAATCAAAAGTTAAATACATTATTTATTTAAATATTTTTCAAACATGTTTTTCAAGTACAAATATTTTTTCAAACATATTTAAAGTAAAATTGTTTTAAAAAGTGCCACGCAAAAGAAAAGCCAGAGTAAATACTATAAAGATCTTAAATGCATACATAAATATACAAATCTTTAAAAACTAATATGACGTAATTAGATAGCAGAACAGTACTTGGGATTTATCTTGCAGAGTCTTTATTCTTATACGTAATGCAATTTCATAACACACACACACACACACACACACACACACACACACACACACGTCGATTAATATCACTGAGAATTTGGAATTCCAAGTTGTTGCGCGCACATTATTCGAGAAATGGCTTATTCCAAATTGAAGCTAAGGACTTGGTATTCCAAGTTGCACCACGCGATTTCTCGATCAATGGCCTATTCCAAGTTGGAGCCCAATAGGCCTAAGATGCAAGGGACAGTTTTTATGCACAAATTTGTTGCATACACCTGCCTAAAATAAAAATTCATAAAAAAATAAAATACATCAGTGAGGTTAGAAAGGTCCATATTTTTGAGTAGGTATAATAAAACAAAACATAAAAATATCATTCACTGGACCTGACAAGTCAGTGGAAATTGATACAATAAAAAGTTGATGCTCCCTACCCTCAAATGTATACCTGCATTTTTCATGTCCGTAGGCCATTTTTCCGAATACGTGATACTCACAGTGCAAACAAGTCATTTTCCTGGATGATAATTTTGAAAAAAACATTATGTACCTAATAGTTTCATGCTATTCAAAATAGTTGCCATCCAATCCATTTTTGAAATATTGCATTTGCTTTCAACCAACTAATCTACTGGATCAGGTCACAATTAATAGTTCCGGTTCAGTACCCACTAATGTAGTCCCAGTAGTCTATTTTGAGAGCATTTTTTCCTGTCTCCTATTGGTGATGATACAAGAGTTAGATTTAGCCATTCTTGGTATGGATTTAAAGGCAATTGTTTGTTCTTTAGAATATGAGCTTATGGCGTGGTTATCTGTGTGTGTTTCGGCAACAGTGTAAAGTGAGCAATAAGGTCTTGGTGATGATCCGGAAGTGAAATCTGTGTTCCATTGTACGCTGGTTTGTTTACAGTCCAGCCTTTCAAAACATGCCGGTGAACCTTTGACAAGAACTTCACCGTGAAGTCATCTTTGAAGGTATTTTAGATTAACATATGATTTGTATTGATTGTCACACAGTGGAAAGATAAGTTTCGAGAAACAAATGTAGAGAATATATAGTAAAATTAATTGTGTCCTGTGCCCTACTGCTATAAATGGCTAGCTCTGCTTCCTAGCCTACTATTAGTATTTCACTGGCTACATACTGTGCAGTAACTACATGAGGCGTACATGCCTCACATCAGTTTCAAGAACATCACAGGCTGGAAAGACCAAATTCACAAATGTATCCATATCTTTAATTATTATACAATAATGGAAGTTTTCTGATGAACTTAAATACCACAAAGAGTAAAGCAGCAAAAGAAGGGGGGACCATCCAATACATGGCGTCGACCTTGAGCCACTCCCCCAACATGGCCCCATTTTACAATCCGGCTTTATAAGAGTGTTGATTTTAACAGTGGCAATGCTGATTGATTAATCTCCAAACGGCAATCAGAGCCTTGTATACAATTCCAAAAGGGCATGACTGTGACCAAGCTGATTGACGTTGAATATATACAGAATGATTTTCTTGGGTAATTTTTATATTTGTGTTTCCTTTGTGTGTGAACACACACCCTGGCGATTCGCCAAATGATGAAAGAAATTTAGAGATTCAAATGGCTGTCCAGGTTGAATTTTAATTTGTAATCAAGCACACCCTCCCCATAAATGAACCCCGGGCACTATAAAACGAACACCCTTATTTGTGTACGGGAGGGGGCCCATGCAACTGCACCTAGGTTAAATTGTATAAGTTTTCAATCACCAATTCAAAGATATTTCATCTTTTTTCAGTACATCGCAGGCACCCTCTCCCACTTATAATACTTTTTTTTTTTTAACGTCGGCAATATGTCAGTAGCGTTCTGCAAGTTTCCACATGATTATCTTATTGACAACTCTAGATCAAGTGTTATTTTCCTACTTGTCGATATTGTGTTACGGTAATATTTGCATAAACTATAACATCGATTACTGAATAAGTTACGTACCTTCATGCTATTTATCCCAGCAGTGTTATTATATCAGTACATTCGCACTTATGAACACACAAATAAAAAATTAATAGCATATACATATTTATATAACACCAAAACAGAGAAGTTATTAAAATAGCTGAGCATTTTGCGTCATTCCTGTTCTGTTATGTATATCGTTACAGGTATCGATTTTTGTTTGAGTGTGAGTATAACAAATCAATTCGTCACAGGTGTTTTAAGCAGGACTTGACACGTGACCTAGGGATGTCTAAATTGTGAGTCGAATTCGCATTCCGACAGTTCGCTGTAGCTAAAGAAATACGTTACTGTGCATACTGAAATCTTTTATGTCAACTGACCGGTGATCTGCAATTAAATCGTTGTTGTAATAATAACAATGAGTGATTCCGGTAATAAACGCAGCTGCACAAGATTAATCATGGACCCAGCAGAACTTTATTTTGTGATCGCAGATACAACGTCGAGAGGAGTATTGGTTTCGCAGAAAGTGCAACCACGCGAGATGGAACAAATATTGGCACGATAGTCGGCTACTACGATTGTGATTCTCCGCAGTTTACTCATTTGAGATCTTTGATGCTAGCATATTCGTCAATAAACCTGTTATCAATGATCAACCGGTTTCCATCTGATGCTGAGAATAAAGTGATAACCGATTTTAAAATATTTGCATGATTAGACTTAAAGCAATGTACATCAGATGTAATTGTTCTAAAGCAGCATGCACCAGCAATGTATTGTTTAAATATGATTACATATATGCGTATTAGACTAGATGAGTTAGAAAATGAAAAACCATGACAAAGACATGTATTCCATTGAGAGAGAGATGTTTAAAAACGATCGTAATCTATATTGTTTAGTTACCTGACGATTGTGATCTTATTCATGTACAAGTGCAGTACTGTATTCAGTTATGAATTAATACATGCACCACTGTTTAAACAATTCCTTATAGTTGTAGTTACCATATCCATTGTGCCAAGAACCGCATGGCCTTCCAATTCACATGATAATTAAATACTCTCTCTCTCTCTCTCTCTCTCTCTCTCTCTCTCTCTCGTATGGGGACGTATTTTATTTTGATCACAAGGTGCAAGAAGAAAATGCAATGTAATTTACCAATAATATTAGTGAAACTGGATGTTATTGAAGTTTCTTTCCACACAATAGGCGACTTTTATCCTATCAGTAATTCAATAAATTTTCCGGTAACCTGTTTTAAAGCTGTTTACCTTTCTAAGTACTTGTATTGGTAGTAAAGATTCTACTAAAGCAAGCCAGCAATTAAAGTACAACTGTTTTTAACATTTGTAAAACTACATCACATTGTGATTCTTTTAGTTCTTGAACATGTGAAAGGCACTCCTAAATCTACAAAAAATTACTACTTCTGAGGTGGATTGATCTCATGCATGCCAAAATTGAATTATGGTAAATTAGATTGACCGAGAGACAATCTTCAACATAATACCACCAGTGTTCAAAAGCAAATTCCCTCGACTGACTTCAACAACTGACTGCTTTGAAAATTCACTGAAGCACCGAAAATGTAATGCCAAGAGCAGAATGTTATAATTCGTACAAGAAACACTGCAATTTTTGTTTCAATACGTCGACTTCGTCTTTTTCATTTTGTTCCACACAACATCACGAATTTTATCATATCTACAACTTAGTAAATTTTCAGGTCAGAATCATTAAATGTTACCTAAAGTACATAATTTGTTTCAAACAAAGTATTTTAATTAAATTATGTACTTTTAGATACATTTAATAACGGTTACCGGAAAATTTATTGAGTTACTGATATGATAAAATTCGCTTATTGTGTGGAAAGAAACTTCAAAAACATCCAGTTTCACTAATATTATTGGTATATTAATGGTATCGCTGTATGCTATTTCAGATTAACAGCATTACAGATATAGCACCACTAAAGCTTTTTCGATGGAAGTAATCCGGAGGAGTTGGATCATTATCTTTTACACATGAAAAATGAGAAAAGTAACTTATTTCAGAGGTAAAAAATGTAATAATTAAACAATTTTCTGCATGAATCATGTGTGTACAAGAATTTTATTGAACAAGTTCTGTCTATCGATGTATGCGTGTATTTTGTGAAACGAAACATTTTTGGTGGTTGGGGTAAGAACCTGTTACCGTATACAGAATTTAGTGTCATTTTTCATCATGTACAGTAAATGAGTCAACGGCTTAAATGAAAGAATATAAATTGGTATGATACACAGCAGTAATAAAATGAGTTGAATAAATGTGACAGTGTCCGGATCTTGGTGATCGACGTTTCTTTTTGTTGACGCTGTCGTAAGAGTTAGCTTCGTTCTGCTGATTGCATTTAACCACCATTCTCTCATGGAGTTTTCATTTGTTATCACACAAAACTTTACATTCTTAGTTTTCCTTTCTTTTGGCAGTACAACCTAATACACAACAGTTTTTATGTATTTTTACATAGCGGATATGCGATGATCACATAATTCCCCCAAATGGTTGCCGGTTAGTGATGATTGTCATATGACATTTCCCCCAATGGCCAACCACGATTTATTGCCCTGTCGGATTGATGGTGGTAAAGGAGTGAGACGTAGGCCCTCTTGGTATTAAAGATAATTTTTTTATGTTTTACAATTTAAGCATTATGGTGTGCTTGTATGTATGTCGGTGACAGTGCACATTAACTTATGAGGCATTGATACTGATCCGGAAGTGAAAGTTCTACCAGGGCATAAAGTAGGATTTAAAGAATACTAAGATGTAGAACTCATCATACTGTATCATTTTCACACACAGGACATACTTTTGACCCTTCGTTTGGAACATATTTCATATTATAAGACATACCGATCAAAATGCGAGCTTACCCTTCAAATATATTGAACAATTACAACATAGCAGAGGCTTGTCACCTGGACCAATTATTTTTCTTATGCAGTCATATGTATCTTTGTACTAAAGATTCTTCTATATCCAAATCATAATAAATTGTATCGTATTATAAAATACCTTCAAAGAAGTACTTGTCAGAGGTTATCATGCAGTTGTTTGTGCGAGTGTGTGATTTGGATTGTTAACGTAGCTTTAACAAGTTGAGTCACATTGCGACGACGGCTGCAGTTGGGCAGTTTATTGTGACGTCTAACACTGGGCATAATCCTACATACATATGGCATCATGTCCAACCCAGTCACATTATTCTAACACCAGGCCGACCATTCGTAACACTGATCTCTTAATGTTAAGCGCCAAGAGAGGCAACCACTAGTACCGTTTTTATTAGGCTCGCTATTGCTCGGCCGGATTTCGAAACTGCGACCTTCTGCATCCGAGTCGGATGTTCTAAACAGTTAGGCCACCAGAGTGGTCGGTAGTTGTTTGAGAGGCTGGCCGTAAACAAAGCACAGTGCAATGGGTAACAGATTTTACTTTCAGATCAGCATCAGTGCCTCATTACTCACTGTGCACTGTCGTTGAAATCCACAATCTAATGAACAAACAATTATCTCTAAATCAATATCAAGAATGCCCAAATCTCACTCTTGTACCAAAATGAGAGAGGAAACAGTGCTCTAAAAATAGACTGGGACTGCAATCGTTGGTACCGGAAGAAATACTTGTTACCGGGGTCAACCAGACCCTCATGACGAACAGAACAAACCAACAAATCTTAAATCGTATTGGTAGGAACTAATATAAAAGTTTCGTAGTAATCAATAAATTTACAAAGATCTTTGAAATTCATTCAGTACAGCTACAGTGTTTAATACTGTATCATATCTCACTCTCTTCTCTTGGTCAATCATTCCAAGATCAAGTGCTTTAAGAAATATTGCAGAAGCCATTTCATTGACCAATGTTATTTCTTCCGACAAAGGCATATTCCGTGCCATTTACTCAACAAAGATGGACTAATCTTAGTTTCTAGGGCACACCGGTTATTTAAACCAGGCCAGCAGCAATTCCAGTATCCAAATACCAGCAGTCCATACCTACATTTGACGCAACGTCCTTTCCACAATTCAGTACCATCGGCCTGTATCAGTCAATGTCGGAGTATCATACAGTAATGGAGCTACACATACCAGGCCAACATCAGCTCCAGTACCAGAAGTCCATCTGTCTGTACCTAAACTCAGTAGACAAGTTGGTGGTGGTGCTACTGACAGCACAGTTGTTTATATGACAACTGCCTTAATGTTAGACCATAAAGTGGTCACTTCAGTATCAAACGGTCCAGACCTAAATGAGATCTAATCCATTCCGCTATATAGACCCAAGGCAGAGAGGTTTACCTTATGCACTCTGACGATGGAAATTAAAAGTGAAAAACTGGCCATACGACGGACATATGTGGGTCAGTAAAAGTGGTTTCTGATATTCCAAAATAAAAAGCTATCATTATTTCCTCGACGGTATAATCTGAGCACGAGTAAATGTGACTCACAAGATACTGACTAGTTTCAACGAAGAGTTTCTACGAACAAAAACGTTGGTTTAACATTTCTTCATTGCACTGAAGATCAGTCATATGTGCCAATACATCAAGGCAATGACAAAAATAAAAACTCAACTGAATACAGAAAAGCACTGCTAAAGTTCTGCAAGGAAAGAAAGTCTACTACGCAACACACGAGTGACGTTTAAAAGCAGATTACAAGCAGCGGTGTACCAGATGTTTTCCCAGTCGTTATCAACTCAAAAAATGCCAAACAAGTAAAAACACAAACATCTTTAAAACAAAACCCAATGGGCTTCACGCAATGATATTTATAGTACCTTACAACGGGTATGACACATCTAAAGTGTAATTCATGATGTGACTATTTAGCCAGATATGAGTTGTATCACAGTCCGTCCAGATATTCTGTCCAAGCTAAACAAAGTTTTAATCATGAAAACTGATGAGCCTGTACTGCTGCATTATAATGCAACTTTTAACATAACTGACATTTACGTGTTTGTACTCGTTTGTAAGCATGTGCTTTTCCAATGTGGTATAACAATCCCCACAGGTGTCCTGATTCATGACCGCAAGAGCTACATAGATCATATGTTTTGGAAAACAATAGCACGATTAGTTCCCACTGTAAAGACACCAATCCTGTTTCGTCACAGACCTAAAATAAGCTATCAAAAACGCCTTTCTAGGTAACCGACCTCAAGTCAAATTTGTGCACTGTTAGAACCATATAAAATAGACACTGAATACTGGCTTAAATACCATGGTGCTAAAATGAAAGACAACACCGTATATGCAAATGATGTCAAGGAACTGCTACACGCATCGTCAAACAGAGATTTCACAAATCTGTGCAACAGACGTTCTGTTGATTGGAGTGCACCGTTTATCTATTAGACTGAACCCAATCAAAAATAAGACATTATACAACATGCACACCGTTGAGTACCAGAAATGCTGAAGTTTACGACTGATACTCTGGTGTTCCAAACGTCATTTATGAATTTTTTTAACACAGTGATAAAGCACCATATTGAGTGGAATCCCTAGACAGCATTGTTCTGACTTTCAACTACCTGCAGAACAACTACGTTTACAAACTTTAACATAGATTTTATGGTGTTAGAAATTACAGGCTAAAATTATGCCACTTGTATGCAGTCATTGACAGAGAGGACGTCCACATACCACAGAATGTATCTGAAGCCAAAGACATCGTGGATCAAATTAAAACATGGACGTTTAATAGGGACAAATACGACGACAAAGAATGCATCCATGACACTGAGACTCTAACAAATGTATCCGTGATACAACCAGAAACAACATACTATTCCACATAGCGTGCTGTCGCAGTTGCAGCAGTATGCGATAAAAAACGCACATTGTTCCTGAAGCACTGTCCTTTATAGTGGAACGTTCTAGAAGTGACGAGAATGTCATTGATTTATATCCAGAGGAAACTTGTTTGTTTCCGTCTCTTGGTACATGTTACCGTGTCCTGGCAGCTAAAATGAACATTATCTTCGCTAGCATATCTACACTTTGTGAATCGATACAATATATCAGTTCTTTAGTTCCATGAATTTCACAGGATGCTGTAACAAGCCACCGCGTCCAAAAATCGCTCTTACATTTATCGTTGTCACTGTCAATAACAGAGTGGAATTTAACTCTGTAAGAGATAGACTGAAACTTGTGTGTACGATTGTCATGTAATAATGTAGTATCAGAACGTTTCTTACCAGGCTAATGTACGTGGTGTTTTCTGTTACCGCAAACCAAGCGTTTAAAGACCCAGCGAAATATTAACCACATGTGATGATGATCCACCCCATTCACCCACGTTTTCTTACTGTGCGTCGTTCCTAGATATTAACAAAGTTACTAGTATCAATGCCATTACTGTAATCTGGTGATACGATATTCGCTTGTATATGTGTTTGTATTATTTTGCATTTATTCATGCATTCTGAATAAAAAAGAACAACAAGCTTGCAAAATACTAAAACTGTTGCTTGAAGCTATATTAATGAAGCATTATGTACAGGCATTAATTGCAGCAAAATAGTAAAGCTCACACTTCACAGCTTTTAGGACAAAGCCACCGTATCAACATTGTGTCAATCAAATCCCACTGTACATACGAATGCTTATTAGGTAAATAATCCCCAAATAGCAGAATTAATCAAGTCCGGCTTTCTCAGATCGATTCAAATAGGTCAGATCATTCACTTACTGTCTACAATTATCCTTTCAGCGTGAATTGACTTGATTAATCAGATTGTCAGGGTTCACTTGTACAGTGTACTGATCGTCACCAGTAACATCTTCCTTGTTCGTGATGACCTTTATGACCTGTTTAGCATACCATTTGTGGAAGTGTGATTTTTTTTATTCTTTGTGCTCTTTATTTACTGTCAACAACAGTGATTTATGTTCGTCTGCACATGAAGCTGGCACAACAAAGGCATGATTCCATTGTGTTTCAGTTTAGTCAAAATCTTCGTTCTTTGGCTGTGTCTGCTTCCCTTGATGTTCAGCGCTCAGAAAGAATCCACGATGCAAGTGATTGATTTTGACAGGAGTTTTATTTGTGTTCACACTGAAGTGGCAACCTTGGTGGGGTGGGTGGGTGTCTTTTTGGCAGCTTCGATATCCATTGATGTTATTCACTCGGACGAAGACACGATATAAAGTCAGCTTGTTTCCTACATGCTCATACATGGGGTAGTATTGTTTTAAACACTAAAGTAGCCGCCTTTTCTATCGGCATAGTTTATTCTCTTGTATTATCTATTTGGGTTTCTGTAGTGATTAAATCAAGAAATGCAATACCGACTAATATGCAAACTTTGTGAGGCAAAAACTCTAAGAACCAACGATAGCGTATTTATTTCAACAAAACCATCAAAGATGAGGCCAACGAAAAATAATTGATACCTCTATATCTTGTACAACTCACCGCTGTTACACGCTATTCTTTTGGTTAGTTGATTGCACACTAAGGGAGGAAACTCGTGAAAAAAAAATAGAAGTTGCCAGTGCTAAGTACTCAAACATCGAATCGATCCGCCACTGTGTAGATAGGTTAACATATCAGAAACATGGCTAGTGAGAATGGAATGAGATTTGTCATCAACAATATAACAGAGAAACTGGATTTTAATTTAACAAAACTTCGCAAGAACACCAAGAAACGTCCCAACAAGAAAGCCTGCAAGAAACATCTCCGACAATGCGACATGATTGGCATTTCCATAATATCACCACCAGATTCTGCATTAAAATAAGCCTCTTACAGATGGTCAACGCAACTAAGGAATTCAAACGGTGATATTGTGAATACACCTCGCTCTATTATGAAGAAGCAACGCAAATCACAGATTCCGTGTTCAATGAATTAAATCACAGTCCTAGAGCCCTATTCAAAACAGTTTTCCTGAGTGTTGTCTTCAAACACTTGTGTCACCAAATAAACAGTCTAGTTGCATTTGTACACTTCAGTGAATTGTTCCAAACTTTTCGGACAATTCTCACCATGGCCGCTTCCAGACATCGCCAGTTTCTGTACAGAAATCTACCGTTGCATGAACACCGTTCAAAAATACTTCAGAAAGCAGATCTTCCAAACGTTCTTCTTTAAAATATTAACCTTGACCCAATTCGAAAGCCAAAACAAAATCTGGACTAGTCTCCAATATTGTACGCTGTTTTTCAAAAACAAAAGTGACATTGTACTTATCCAAAACTTTGCTCTCAAACAAGCAATTTTGCTCAACACATGTTAAAACTCCAGTTTCCAAGCATCGACGGGTTTCAGTGTACAGCACACACACAATTTTAGTGAACAGCATATTAGACTTTTCGTTACAACTTAAATCTGCATAGTCACCTGGTGTATAGATCCATCATACAGGTCATGACCAATCGGTCACTTCTGTAAAAGACAACGCAGGAACATTTATACATTGAACAGTAAAAATACAAGTAAAATGTTCAGTTCTCCTGCACAGATCCAGTTATCAAATATTTACTTCAATGGGAATAACAATTTAGATTTTAAAATTCCGCACATCCAGCAAGAGTCCAATGATGTTGATTGTTATATTTATGCAACAGCCAGCCATGGCAGAGTGTTGTTATAATCGATATGTTGGCGACGGAAATTTACAGTTTGATGAAAATACCCAGTGACCTCACATTCTCCAGTGTATTATTAAAAAAAAAAACAAAAAAACATCAGATGACTCAGCCCCAAAGCTTAACAGTACATCAAAACACTAAAAGCTGAGACTGAATAAGAAATAATATTTGTCATCGAAATAGATTGCCAAGGAATTATCAACTACCAATTTTGTATGAAATGGCTTGTGAAAAATGCAACACATGTTGTGCATCCACCTAGGGAAATGTTACAAAAACGATTTTTGCAGCGACTGCTCGTTGTCTGTAAAAATGCCCTCGATTTTTGTGTTGTTATTAAAATTATTTAAATGAAACTGTTCATAGTAAAATGTTTATACAAATGAAGGGAACCCATATAATATCACGACCCTAGACATTTTTATTTTGTTTGGGTTACACAGATTAGTCCTCAGAACACAAACTATTAAAAGTAAAATACGATAAAGAAAATTCGATAAAAATGTATAAATTTCTTAATATTATATATGTAAATGTAATTCTAAGAAATATTAAAAAAAATTATGAGTAATTATAAGATTTTTCTAAGATAATGTGTTTTGGGTACTGGGAATTTCAGTACGGGTAAAGGTACGGTACCAGTTACACTGTTTTGGCCACATCCGAAACAATGGATAAGCTTTGCGTTAAAATGGCTATTCAGAATAGTCAAGGTAATTATACGTCAAATGGGGGGAAGGTGTGAAATGTTTTCTTTGCAATGTTGTGAAATATGAGTGACAATATCAGCATATACTATCGATAAATTTGAACGGAGTCATCGAGGGGTCAGATTGTGACCTGAGAGAGTTGCTTATTTTTTTTTTAAATTGTTGAGGGTATTATCACCAGCTTACCCCTGAATCTACTTCCTCTGGAATTATCAGATCAACAGAGTTCTGCAGCAATCATTTCACAATTAACTTTACTATATATTCTCTACATTTGTTTCTATGTTCTAAAGTTGTGGTTGTGTCCAAATGGTAATAAATCATATCTTATTTTAAGGTACCTTCAATGATGAATTCACGGTGAAGTTCTTCTCATAGCTAATTTGGCAATCTTTTTTGAGCTGCTGAAGTATACACAAAGCGCCGTGCATTAAGTCACATATCTCGCTACCAGATCATCATCAATGCCTCACTAATAACTGTGCACGGTCGTCGAAATTGACACAGACAACCACACCATAATGTTCAAATTCTAACAAATAAACCATTACCTTTAAATTAACACTAATAATGACTAAATATAACTCTCGTATTACCATTAAATAGGAGAGAAAAAAATGCCCTAAAATACAGTCTTGCCTACTGGACCTGTAGTAGTAATTGTGACCCGATTCCTGCAGTGCTCATCATAACCGCAAATCCACAGCGAGAACCACTACTAATATCCGCACCAGGAACCACTTCAAGAACTATTTCCCTTTATTGACACTTGTAGAAAGTACAAACAGAAAATGCCGAACTAATAAGTGTGTGGGAGTCAATTCAAGAGTAATTGTCCTATATTAACAATTGTCAGAGGAAACAACACAGAAAAGAAACAGAACTAATAAATGTGTTACCCTTGTCTCACCGTGTAAAGCGTAATATTAATGTTTCTTTATGCATGCAGGATTGGAATATAAAGGCGTGTTTTCTTCTCATAGCTAAAGCTAATGTATTTGATTTGAAAGCACGTATCCACTTATCTTTCTCTTTCTCACTCTTTCTCATTACGATACGTCAAATCAGCGAGACGAAATCATCACGTACGTTTCCTACGCGTACAGACTAAATTTGTTTGCAAAATATTAAACCTGAGCTTGGAGCTACAATTGTTTAAGTTAAATTTTTCATTAGGATGTATAAACTGATTTTCTGCTCTGGTGCTATATATTACATGAACAGTGTCCCATAAAGTCTTTACGTATAAACTCTCTCACTTTATCTCTGAGAGAGAGAGAGAGAGAGAGAGAGAGAGAGAGAGAGAGAGAGAGAGATTTTAACAAACCCTTTAATATCTGCATCTCTCTGTCTCACACACACACGCACATAACCACATACACAGAACAACAGTGAATCTGACAAACCCTTTACGATATGCGCTCATGCATGTAGGTGCATTCGCGTTAGGAATTAAGCACAACGCCTTTTGCAGTGCTTATGATTTATCCTTTGGAATCCTTTGATTCATCTTCTTCATCATCATCATCATCATCATCATCAGGATCATCATCATCATCATCATCATCATCATCATCATCATCAATCATTTAACCCCAGAGGTCGTTGGGGCACCACTGTTGGTTTTACAACCAATTCTCTCCATCTTTCCCTGTTCTCTACTGCCCTTTGGGAATTTCCAAATCCCATGCCTGTCAACTCCTTAATGTTGCCTTCCCACCTTTTTTCAGCCTGCCTCTTCTTATTCACCCTCGCACTGTGCCTTGCAAGATTGTTTTGCCAGTCCAGATGATCTTGAGACGTGACTGTACCACTTCAGTTTGCGCTTTTTTTACAGTGGTCAAGAGGTCTTCATAGGAATCGAAGATCCTTTGATTAATACAGATAAAAACTGATATCCAATCATACAATTCGATGCAACATTGGATATAATTCCATTTTGTAGTGCATGCTTCCTTAAACCATCTCTACGTTGATCGAACACCACTGGTTGCAGAATATTTACAATTCATAGGTACATCTCTCATGCAGAACTCAGAAAAAAATGACAAAGTAACAGATTTCATTTATCCACAAACAAATTCAATGGGTGGGGTGGGGTTAAATCTTCTACCGACAATGCATGGAATACAGCCATTTACATCATCTACCATAACTTCTTCAAGAGGATTCAAAGCAATTAAAGGCATTATCTTGCAGTGGACAATACCTTCACGAAAACATTTTGAATTCTGTGTCTAGTATCAATCAAGGAATATCACCCAGCGCTTTAATGCGTCATTTATTATCTATTTCAATGGGTTATGCAATACCGCTCGAAGTCTTGCAGCGATGCTGGGAACCAGCTTCCAAATTCCTGTTTGAACACAAGAAAAGAATTAGTATTGATTCTAGTCTGTAAATATACAAATATACTCATCTATATCGTTTGATTCCTACTGCTTCTTTGGAATAATAAGTTAATATTTTTATTTTTCAATCATAGTGCAAAAGAAATGATTCCTATATGGAGTACATGTACTCGTATGATTAAGAAATCTATCAGCGCTCAGAACAGCAACATCTGTATAATTGCGTATCACTGCACAACTTGATATCAAAATAAATGCATGTATAATACGATCTTGACATTAAGTACCAGTAATTAAACAAGTACTACTCCTTATCTCACACAAAAGGAATATACCGGCAGTATATACGTGAAACAATCAACCTATGTCTATTCATTATTAAAATTTCCTAGTAGCGCATTCACCTGGAACCAAAAATTCTTATTCAAGGAGAATTATAAATAGAAGAGGTTCGTCTCCCATACAGCTATCTGAACAAATGACACTGACAAAAGATCTTTATTGCTTCATACAGATTCATGTTATTTTTCCAATCGTGCGTGTTTAACGTGGAATAGGGACATTTGCGTCATCGAAGTTAACAACCTCGTTTGGATCCAAAAAACAAGTTCATATATCATAACTTATTGCTTACGTATTTGATGGGAGTGTTACGACTGAGGTTTCTAGGAATGCTTATAAAATGAAATTTTTATTGCACAACTTTTTTTCATTTTTTCGCAATAAAACCACAATTGTAGTACTTGATTAATACAGTGCATCAAATGGTAGAAACATATTACTGATTCCTCCTATGTGTCACACCTCTTCTTTCTCGTTGGATGTCCATCGTGTCCGATGATGACGCTAGTTGTGCAACCCACGGTGACTACGCATATGCCACCTGAGCCCAAAGCTCGATGCACACGGGATGTTACAGATTGGGCATGTGAAGTCTGTAGACCTGATGGTCTGGAATGCTGCTATGGGTCGTTTTTCTCTCGTGGTTAAGACAACCTCTGGAAAAAGCGTACGCCAGTTAGCCTCGCTGGCTTGGATTCTGCACCATTTCAGGTTACACTTAAGGTTGTCTTTGTACCTTTCCCTGGGACGTCCTCGTTTTCGCTTTCCCTGCTTGTGCTCACTATAGAAGAGCTCTCTCGGTATTTTGGTCTCCTCCATCTGAATGACGTAACCATACCAACTGATCTGGGCTTTCATCAACCGTGCTACAATACTTGGAACAATGGCCTTGCTTAGGACTTCTAAAATGAACACACTGACTTGCCATCGGATGTTCATGATTGACCGTCGTGAGCGCAAGTGGAACCGTTCGAGAGAAGCCCCGTGTTTTGCCCTTTGGAAAATTGGCTTTCCCAGAAAGTTCACTATTCTGAATGGATGAACATGTTGACATGGTGTTTTCACTAGAAGACTTTTTATGACATTTACTTGGCTCTAAATAAAAATAGGTTGGATCTAATATCCAATATGGCTAACACATTGACCATTCTTAACTTTAGATCATTTCTTAAGGATGAGTAATTTGAAAGATTTGCACCTATTAATAACATATCTTGTAAGTCATACATATGAAACAAATTTGTAGAGTATTGCAATTACAACTTCTTCATCTTCAAACAGTCTTTTCCCTTCACCTTTCGCAAATCTAAAATAAATGTCATACTGGTCATGTAGGCGTTTGACACCGACTATTTCAGTAATGGTTATAAATTTTAGAGTTTGATTCTACATAACTTTATGTGGCAATTATTCACTTCATTTTATTTTTGTGGGTTGGTGGTTCTTCCGGGAGTTTTCCTGGGTTCTTCCTCCACCATTTCTAATGGCCACCATGTATGGCCTGTCTTGTGCTGAAATTTAGAGTTAAACTCCAGAACAACATCAACTTGCTCGCTATAGAATGTAGAAGTTACATTTATCTTTTCTCTCGCATGTGAAATTTTTGATTGAAAAGTTATGCCGAGGAATAAATAATAATAAAACTACAATTAATGAGTTCAAAAAGAGGAGTGAGGGGATACGGTAGGTTCAATATACAAAATTTTGAATTTAAACACTAAACTATTGAAAAGATAACAATACAAATTTATAGAAACTCAACCCCACAGAGAGAATTCCGGGTCAGTCCCTGAGAACTACAATTACTGCTAATGATATTGATGACATTGTTTGCTATTTTTTGTCCCATCTACAGCTTTATGTTTTCTTCAATTATTTAGACAGCTGGTACCCTTAATAAAACGAATCGAATAAAACCCTTTTAAGTAATTTGTTGATTTTGACAAATATCACTTTACTCACATATATCACTGTAATAACTATATTTTCCAACTATTTGATCAAAATGCAATAAACATATAGAACTCAAATTAACGAAAAGAAAACATTCAAATGTTGGATTAAATGATACATAAATTATCTCACGTAAATGCCAAACTAGCCATGCACCTTTAAAAGGATTTATGTGGTGGTTACGAAATAAAACAAGATATAACTGGAAACATAACAGGAAGGACCAGTATGCTGATGCTGATTATGGTCACATTCTTTTATAATGCAAGACACAAAAGTATACCTAGATTTTGGAAGTAATTAGTATTCGTGCTATGTTATGTCCTCAGAAAACTACCAATTTCATTAAGGCAGATAAATAAATAATTTATTGTTTCTCTGAATTGTTTAATATGATATTCTTAAATTTGATGAAAGAGCCTACATCAATAATAAAATCTCAATAATTTCGGTTTATCAATAATGCAGCAATCATAACATTTTATCTTAATCAGAATGATGGATATCATCATCATCATCACCATCATCATCATCATCAAGAACAACAGCAATAATAATAATAATAATAATAATAAGTACAATCCGGAATGGTGCCATACCCACCGAACGCAATATTGCTTGTACGGGCATTTTAGGTAAGGCCATTGGTTCCCAGGTTGGCACTAGAGGACAGGGGCTGGCGGTAGGTCTACATGGACAGGGAGCTGGAGTAGGCATGAATATTCATGAGTTTAGGAAGGGCGATATTGGCTGGTACACTAAGGTTTTATTTTCCGATTGTCGCAACTTAAACTTCATTCCGCTTTGGCTGTTAGAGAGGGAAATGTTTGATGCGACATAAATAAACATTACTTCTCTTTCTGTTCTTAATGGATTTACATTGTTCATTTTTATACTTTCTTTCATCAATTTAAAAGTGACACAATGTAATTAAACTTTTAAATTTTCATATTTTTATAAATAAAAACATTCATCAATATACATTCTTTGATTCAATTACTATCATGATCCTGATCTGTCATCGCCGGTAGAAGCAGTTTCATGTGCAGAATACATCATTTGGTACTAACTTTACTTTCATTAAATTTATATGTTTATAAGTATACTCCTTTTATAATCATATTTTACTTCTATACACAAATTAAAAAGTGATATCATACACCGGCTCTCGTACCTAGTGACAAGTGGAGGGGGGAACTTGCACCACCTCCACGGATTTCACCTCTGAACATAATTTGGCCTACATCCGTAAAATTTAATTGCTGACCAATAGACGTTTTCCCAAACACCCACCCCACCCCACCCCCACCCCCGAAAATAATTATGCGGACGTCCCTGATACCATGTGATTAAAGATTTGTAATTTCATAATGTTTGGAAGAAAACTTCCATCAATATATATTATTTGATTTTAGAACTACAGTTATTATAATCAAAGACATTATACATTACACGCACACACATCTGTGTGTGTATGTGTGTCTGTGTGTGTGTGTGTGTGTGTGTGTGTGTGTGTGTGTGTCTACAAAATGGAATTGAAGATATGTTCATTTTCTGATGAACTTTCTTTTAGATCGTAATCCAGCCCAGCCCTTTCTGATATTACGATGTCTATTGTACAGTCATTTTAATTTTAACAATTTGTTCGACCTGTCCTGTGCACCTCCTCATATGAGGAAATAATTCTGCTCCTTTCTTAAACAATATGGCATCCCATGATAGCTCCATTTTGAAATAACATTGTTTATCAATATGATCTATCCCTTGGCACAGCAAAGCCCGTTCAGTTTTCATAACAATCTTAAAGCAAATAGCGCAGTCCTGTTAGCATAAACAAAACTGACCAATTTATTCAACAATCTCTCTCTCTCTCTCTCTCTCTCTCTCTCTCTCTCTCTCTCTCTCTCTCTCTCTCTCTCTCTCTCTCTCTCTCTCTCTCTCTCTCTCTCTCTCTCTCTCAGACAGCTCGAGTGGCCTGGTGGTTACAGCGTCCGCCTCGGATAAGGGAGGCCATGGGTTCGAACCCCGGCCGAGTCATGCCAAAGACTTTAAAAAATGGCACTAACAGCTGCTTCGCTTGGCGCTCAGCTTTAAGAGGTTAATGTTAGGACTGGTCGGCCTGGTGTCAGGATAATGTGACTGGGTGAGACATGATGCTGTATGGCTGCTGCATGTTGTCCCAGTGCAAGACGTCACTATAAACTGCCACACAGCAGACATGGTAGCGATATGACTGAAAAATTGTTAAAGCCACGTTGAAAATCTAAAACACACACACACACGTACACACACATACACTGAAGATAATAAATCTGTTTGCAAGTCGTTCAGTTATAATCACCATGTCAAAGCAGACAGCACAGGTCCTTTAATCTAAAATATTTCCTCGTATACTTCAAATAGCAGATTTCTCCACACGAGATAAGGAGATAAGACATTCAATGGCTGTTAAAAATGTTAGTGATTCATCAATATATCTCCCTTCCCCTCTGTCTGTCTGTCTCTTTGTCTGTATCTATCTATCTATCTATATATCTATATATCTATATCTATATATATATATATATATATATATATATATATATATATATATATATATATATATATTAGTCATTGATATATTTTCGTTGCCTAAAACTTAGTGAATAGAGACTTTCAGACATTACTGATTAGTTTAAAGTCATTTAATCTGTATCGATGTATGAACAAAATTCAGAGTTTAGGAACAAGAGGAACTCTTTATGTCTATCCAGCATTTTATTTAATTACGAATTGAAAGGACCATAACAACTTTAATATTAAGCGTAGTACAATGGTACAGATCCATTGGATCCGTACAGGATGGAACAAGATGCTCCCGCCCGCACTAGTCTCCCAACTATGGGTAAAATAGTTTGATGATAGCACAGCATCACTGGGCGGAAGTCTTCCTCGATGACTCCAAGATGTGTTGAATGACCATGTGCTCAGGGCCAGGGCGTGCCACAGTAGATCAGTGGATTTCGGATGTAATCATCCAGTCTGTAGAGCGATGGGCTCCGCCAGGCTTGCACTTGACACACCACAGGAAGACAACTAACAATTCTTTGATACCGGATCGGTTGCAGCCAGGGTCAACAATGACCAAGCCTTCCGCTGCACACGAGGACGGAGGTGACAAGTACGCTACTGGTGCCCCCACTACCAAGATCCGTGGGAGAGACAACATCATCATCGGCACACGGAACGTTAGAACACTGATAGCTGTTGGAAAGTTGAAAGAACTTAGACATGAGTTGGAGAGGTACAAATAGAACATTATTCGTCTCTACGAAATGCGCTCGAAAACCTTTGGCAAAGTAACAACAGATAAAGGGCATAAGCTGTACTTCAGCAGAAGAGGGGACAAACACAATCATGACGTTGGATTTCTTGCCCACAATCGCATTGTGAACAACGTTGTGGGTTGCTGCCCAGTCTCAAGCAGGCTCATTACCATCCGCCTGTGGGTGACTCCGTTCAACATCACAATCATACAGGCCTACGCACCCACATCTAACTATGATGAAAACGAACTGGAGAATTTTTATGACCAACTGCAAGATGATATTGACAACTCACCCAAGAACGACATTCTGATTGTACAAGGAGACTCGAATGCAAAGTTGGGAGTTGATTCAGAGACAAACTGTCAAACACCTGTGAACCCTTCTGCAATGCAGAAACAAATGAAAGAGGGCTCGGGCTCTTGGAGTTTGCTGCCTACAAAAATCATGTGCTAGCCAACACATCTGATCTTCTCGAAGCATCTAGAAAATGGACCAGCACAGTACAGATGGATAACATCACGACCAGATTGCCTACATCTTGGTGAAAAAACGATTCTGCACAGGACTGAATATCGTCAGAACATGAAGTTTTCCAGGAGCAGATATTGGAAGTGACGATGATTTATTAATGACAACGTTTCGCCTCCACCTGAAAATGATCAAAAAGCCTAACCAACCAAGAATCAAATTTGACCTTGAAAAATTGAAAGATCCAAAAGTCGCAGAAGCCTTCCAAGCAATGATAGGTGGTACATTTGCACCCTGGACAGCCAAGACACCGACCTAGAGTCCTTATCAACCACATTCAACACAGCTGTGACTAGCACAGCTAGCGAGATCATTGGCAAATAGTGTCGAACAAAGAAACATTGGCTCACAACAGATGTCCTTGAACTATGCGACAAAAGAAGAGAACTGAAAAAGAGAAAAAGAGATCATGAAAGAGATAGAAAATACAGAGAGATAAACAACATGATAAAAAAGCATGAAAAAGGCAAAGGATTCCTGGATGGAAAGATAATGCTGCAAAATCGAAGACAGTCTGAGCAGAATGAGAGCAAAATGGCATATCAACTGGTGAAAGATCTCACAACCCATAAACAAGGGAAACCTACCACCATCCAAAACAAATCAGCAAAACTGCCTCACAGAAGGTCAAGAGTTCCTCAAGCAATAACCAGAATATTGGTCAGAATTGTACAATCACAAGACCCAAGGAGATCCAGCAGTACTAAATTGCACGCAGGATGAAGAAATTGATGACAACCCCATTCATCGAGAAAAAGTAGAAATTGTAGTTAGGTTACTAAAGAAAGGAAAGTCAATTGGCATTGACAACATACCAGCAGAACTCATTCAAGCAGGAGGAGAAGAGGTAATCACAGTCCTAACATCAATCTGGAACAAAATATGGCAGACAGGATAATGGCCCACCACATGGGCATAATCCTTGGTCATCGTGTTCCCCAAGAAAGGAAACCTACAGCTATGCCAAAACTACAGAACCATCAGTTTGATCAGTCAGCCGATCAAGGTCATGCTGAAGATAATTCTCAACAGACTAAAGCCTCAAGCAGGGAAAATTATTGATGAAGAGCAGGCAGGCTTCCGAGCAGGAAGGAGCACCACAGAACAAATCTTCAATCTCAGACTCCTTTGCAAGAAATACCTTCAGTATCAGCAGAATCTATACCACCTCTTCATAGATTTCAAAAAGGCTTTTGATAGGGTATGGCATACAGCCTTATTGGCAATAATGAGGAAGTACAACATCAGCTCAAACCTGGTGCAGGTTGTTGAGCACCTCTATGACAAAGACACCAGTGCAGTTCTCATCAATGGCAGCAGAGGAGATTGGTTTCGAACAACAGTTGGAGTCAGACAGAGATGTAAACTGTCACCTATGCTCTTCAATATTTTCCTGCATAGGACCATGAAGGATGCCTTGCATGACCACAACAGCACTGCCAGCATCGGAGGAAGAACTATCACCAAACTTCGCTTCGAAGATGACATTGATGGTTTAGCAGGAGATACAAAATAACTGGCTGACTTGGTTGAGCTTCTCGACACAACCTCCACAGCATACGATATGGAGATTAGCGTTGAAAAAACAAAACTGATGACAAACAACATCAATGGTATCAGTGCAGAAATAATAGCCAGTGGACAGAAGCTCGAAAGTGTCAAAAGCTTCAGGTACTTGGGATCAATTATCACAGATGAGGGCACGAAACCAGAACTACTTTGCAAGTTTGCCCAGACAACAGCAGGAATAACAAGGTTGAGACCAATATGGAAAGATACCATCATTGCTTTTGGTTCCAAAATAAGGCTGATGCACTCGATTGTCCTCCATCTTTCTGTATGCTTGTGAAACATGGACGCTCACATCAGATCTACAAAGAAGGATTCAAACCTTCGAAATGAGATGCTCCGACAGATCTTGGGCACCTCATATACTGACCATGTAACCAACGAAGAAGTCCACAACAGGATTCAACAAGCCATCAGATCCTATGAAGACTTCTTGACCACTGTGAAAACAAGTGCAAACTGAAATGGTACGGTCATGTCTCAAGATCATCTGGACTGGCAAAACAATCTTGCAAGGCACAGTGCGAGAGTGAATAAGAAGCGGCAGACAGAAAAAGAGGTGGGAAGACAACATTAAGGAGTTGACAGGCATGGGATTTGGAGATTCCCAAAGGGCAGTAGAGAATAGGGAAAGATGGAGATAATTGGTTGTAAAGACAACTGTGGTGCTCCAACGACCTCTGGGGTTAAGGGATTGATGATGATGATGAAGAAACTTTAACGTTGATTATAATATACAGTGTATACGGACTTAAAGACACACACCAAAGACGCCAAAATGATAACTATGTTTACTTCTTCCAAGGCATGCTCTACAAAACTCGAACTAATGTATACGCATATGATAAATGTTACACGTGTCAACATTGAGAATTGCATCATTCTAACTGTAGCTAATGTATACGCATATTATAAATGTTTCACGTATCAACATTGAGAATTGCACCAATTTAACTCTAAATATATTCTCTGCATTTTCAATTTTCACTTGTAGACCTACATTAATCGCCATGAACTTAAAAATACATAACGTGAAGTTAGAATGTCGCACAGTCAAAGCTACAAACAATTAGCATAATGCATGTTGAAATAATGTAACCAGTGATATGTGAGAAGAATATAACATTACATTCATAATTCATTATAACAACTCTTTCTTTGAAACTTAATTGTCATAATATTTTTCTAATAGGCTGACAGGAGATGTTTACATATTTCCTATGAACAATTTATTCACTACAGTTTGTACGTAAGGACTTTGTGTAGAATGAAGTTGCTATATATCTTTTTATAGTCAATGTATAATAATGATTGTTAGAATTTTTAGCACACAAATCACGGCATAAGTGTATATCTTTCATCATGTGTTGCATTCACCATAGTGTGTATTAATTGTTACCATTTCTGTCACACAGGTCATCATACAAATGTACATATGTTTCAAGTGGAAAATTAGAAGGGTATTAATTGATGTAGCAATTGTTTCTTAGAAGATTCTAAGAAATTTTGTGGGTTTTGTGGGTTTTCTATGAAGTATATAAGGTGTTGTGGGCTGCTTAAGTATTCGGCACAGCAGCTTTCAAACTAGTCAGGTCAAAATTATTGCAAGGTTTATGTATTTATTTTTGTTAAGTTTATTATTTTTCTGTACAATGTTTTGGAGCTTTAGGCATTATTTTGGACAGTAAATTTGTGTTTAAAGTTATTGAAGCATAGCAAAAAAGTTCTAAGTAATTTTTCGTTCTTCCAAATTATATGAATTTTGTTCAATACAAATTTATTTCATAAACAAACTACCTTTTTATATCATTTGTTATAAGAACTCAGTTATGTAATCATCAGACTAATACTCTTTTTTAGTTATGATTTTTCCGTATTTAATTAGTTTTATGAATTTAAACATATAGCTGATAAACTTTTTATGCGACAAAATATATAATTCATTTTCTAACATTATAGCTCCAAAATTGTTCTTAGATAATAAAATGTTCAAGTGATCGTGAATGTTGTCCTCGCCGATTTGACATTATCAATCCAATTTAGTCATCACATGATGAAACAGTTCATAGACTAAATTCCATCATGGTCATGAAAGGACGAAACATTAATATCATTATCAGTCTTAGAGGTTAGTGTTAGGACTGGTCGGCCTGGTGTCAGAATAATGTGACTGGGTGGGACATCATGCTACATGTCTGCGGAATGATGCCCCAGTGCTAAACATCACAATAAACGGCCACACTGCAGATATCATAGCGATATGACTGAAAATGTTTTAAAGCTACGTTAAAAATGAAAATCACACACACACACACACACACACACACACACACACACACACACACACATCGTGAGTGCTGTCATGACCGACTTGGCATTCAGTTTAATGCAATTTATATCACAG
>JAECUM010024714.1:0-34031 GCA_016617855.1 Megalonaias nervosa
TTGGCTTCGGTATTGAAAAAGTGTGGAAAATAGCCTTTGGCCATTTCTGTCATACCAAACGTTTTAGGCATGCGGCTCAAAGGCATAGCCAAGTAACTCATTGAATCTTTAAACTGTACTTGTCCCACTTGCATGGAAATGATTTTGACTCCGTTCAAAGTGACTTTAGGACGTTCGGTACTTTGTTCCGTATAGTATCTCAACAGAAATTGTCCATCGTATCCCGAGAAATTGTGAGCCATCACCGTGGCATGGCGATGACAATCACCGTAACGTTCGATATCTTCTTGGCTCCACGTCTCGTCGATAGGGTTTAAGATCCATTGGGCAAAATCGGCCAGTGTGTTCGATCCCCGAAAGATTTTTTTCACGTCCTCCAGGAATCTTGCTGCAGTAAGGGCAATGAGTCAAGATAGGCTCTTGGATGCACTTCTCGCACGCTCGGTGAGCCACGCAGAAATTAGGAATGTGAATGCCAGTCTCTTGCATGCATTCGAAATCAAAAAAGATGAAATTCCCTTTCTTCTTCTGGTCATTCTCTTCTTCTTCTTCATGTTTGGAATGGTATTTTTGAATGTAGCATTGGTGTTCCAAGTCCACGGTTTGGCGACAAATGTGACATCGCTTCTTTCCTGAACAGACGTGTGCCTTGGCATTGTTGGTACGTATGCCTTGTCCACAAGTAGGGCACAATCTCAAGAGCTGACAAGCACATTTCTGCTGTGAACCTTGCGTCTTTAGGTGTTGTTGGTAACAGGCAGGACTGACAAACGTGCGCTGACAAACAGAACAATGCACTCGTTCTTGTCCTTCGTCCAGACAGGGTGTAGAAGCTAAACATCCTGAGCATTTCGATCCACAATGCTTGTGTTGCTCTCGATTGTTATAGCCATAGTCACATTTCTCACAGTAATAACTGTATGACAGGAATGCAGTGATACTGGTAATGGCATCAAAATGTTCATCGTGATGATAAACGTGAATGTATTTTCCGTCTTTAAAATCTTGACCTCGAAACAACAGAGGTCCGCGCACTTCTTGAGGGTGAACTTTCAAGGTGTAACGTGGAGCCAAGACGTCTTGCAACTTTTGCATTTCAGGAATACCACAGGGTGTGTCTTTAGCTAACCCCGCTTGCTGTAACAGGAGTTCTGCTTCTTTTCGTTGTTTGGCTCGGTCCGATTGTTGAATAGTTTTCCAGGCTCTTTTCCATTCTACCGTATCGTTCTTGTCGGCATACGTTCTTCCCACCACGATGGCACGGGCTAAACACATCTTGTCTTTTGGATTGTTAATTTGGACGAGACTACGCTTGAGGTTACACAAGTTGTCTACCAACATCAACTTTTTTTTACCTGTCCCTTGGGGAAGAGACACGTGGGTCATGTACAGTGTCGCTTTTCCGTCCGTGATGTGAAATTTGTCGTTAGATTGTTGTACGTGTTGAATCTTGTCCATGATTTTGGAAGGTGACAATTCTGATGGACTGCTAAACTCGATCCAAACGGGAGACTTCAAATTGTCGTGATAAATAGAAAGTCTCAAGCGATCGTCTTCTTTGGCTCGACATTGCCGTTTTAGTGTGGTTAACAAAGAATCCCACACATCGGTGATGAACCCTTCTGCTTTTTTCAAGGGTACGTCAGACTTGAAATCTTTAAATTTCACTGCGTACGTGTAGGCTGTGGTTCTAAATTTTCTGGAAGAGCGTTTGTCCGTCTCCCGAATATGGTAGTACTTTTCAGGGTTTACGGGTGGTAATGGACTTTGATTTGGTGTAGACTCTTTAGGCTTCGATTCTGGTTCACTCAGCTCATCTTCAAAATCGCTGGCATGAATTTGTGCCAAGACTTCAGCTACTGTGCGAGGCGATAAATCACGTTTCTGCCTCTTGCTTTCTTCTTCTTCTTTCTTTTCGAAATGATGCGATCGTTTCATCTTGACGGCAAAAAGTCAAATGACTACCTGTGAAACACCATGAACCCCTATATATCTATGTCAGACCAGGGCATATATAAAGGGCTAGTGACTCCCCTCTCAGTATTCATTTCGCTCTGAAGCCGACCAGCACAATGGAAGAACCCACACAGATCGAACTTCTGATTAGAGCATTGCGAGGTGTGATAAGAAAGTTTTCTTCAGACAAGCCGACGGACTACTCTCCTTCCTTTCAAGATAAAAGTCAAGATACTTGCTATATCTGTCAAAAGAAAGGGCATTGGGCTACAGAATGTCCAGACCGTCAAAGAAGCAAGGTCAGTGTCAAAAGAAACAAAAGTCAAGATACCTGTTATCATTGTCAAGAGAAAGGACATTGGTCTTCAGAGTGCCCTAAGAAACAGCAGGAGCAGGAGAAGGAGGAAGAAGAAACAGAGGTAGCCTTGACAAAAGAAGAACCCAGACACGTTCAGAAAGAGAAGACAGAAAAGAAAAGAAGACGAAAAAAATGTGAGGAAGAAGAAGACGAAGAAGAGGAAAAAAGTGTAAAAGTGAAGAAATTGAAAAAACAGAGAGTGAAAGAAAAAAGACACAGAAGAAATCTATGAACTTTTTTAAAAGTGTTGTGTTATGTTGTGATATTGAATTGTAAAAAAATTTGTAACAGAATAGACCAAACTGAAAAAACGTAAGTGTCTCTTGGTTTTCATTATTTAGAAATAATAAGGACCTACACTCATACACTCACAACACGTACATCATAGGGTTAAAGAAGGGATTTTGAGTTTTAATTGAATTTGGCAAAATGAATAGTCACTCTTTTCGAGAGTATTGGGTAGCCCTGAAAAGGACTGTTGAGTGTTTGTTTTTTTCCTTAGAACAAACTCAGGAACGAGAATCAATTCGCTTTAACTGTCTTAAGCCTTTGCCACGGCCAAGGCCTACTTGTGAACTTGCTCCTGTCAATGATTTAGTAGATATCACTAGGGGTGGTATCTGTGGTGTAGTCACAGGGTTAGGTTGTTTGGCTCGGGAAGGTCTTTTTCTCTTGGGTCGTAATAAAGAAGTCTGATACATTTGTTTCAGACTTCTTAACTCGGCCAAAATGTCCAAGAGTACCGTGGCCGTTTGACTTTCGCTGTTCTCCTTCTCTCCTAGACTTTGTTTCTTCTCTACTGCTTCTTCTTCCTGTTGTTTCCTTCTTGCCTCTTCTTCTTCTTCTCGCTGTTTCTGTTCAAGAAGAAATGCTTGCTCTGCTTCTTTCTGCTGCTGTAAAAATTTCTCCAATTCTTCTCTCTGTCTTTGTTTAAAATCGTCGACACGTGGTAATGAAGGAGAAAGTGGCGAAAGTACTGGTACCGGAACAAATTCTTGGGAAGAAGATAAAAAATCCACTAAATCCCAGTTGAAATCAACCTCTTCGGGAAGTAGCACTGTGTTCACTTTGGTAGCTGCTGCTGTACCATTACTTCTCGTCTCCACAGCCGGTGCACCCCAATACATTGTCTTCTTAGGTTCCGTCATGTTTCACAAAACACTACCGCATCGATTCACTGCGCACAGACGCTAGTGTGCCTATATAGGAAATGTGACGTCACAGGTAGTTCTCTTCGGATTAGAAGACAGACTCCGCGAAGTGACTGAATTTTGTAACGCGTGTTAGGATTGGTGAACCCTTTCAATCCGTTTCGATCCGGTCTTCCACTATAAATAAACGCAGTTCACTTCATTCCCTTCACCTGTTCTCGTCACAGAGAAGATGTTGATCGACGTAGAATCCTCTACTTTGGTATCCTCAATGCTGTTCCGTACAGACTTACCCATGTATGTGAAAACAAAATGGACTGTCATCCGGATCACCAGGGCCACTCTTTGGAAAAGAAGATGTTATGTGGAAAGACAAGGCTGTCTTAAGCGGACTCTCATCTACGGACCAGAAGTGAGACACAGCTTAAGACAAACTTTGAGAAATTTGAGGAAGATAAGAAGACCTATGCGATGTCCTGTATGTTAACAGAATAGTGTTAACATCACATAACAAACAACGGCCCTTTTCAGGGCCACTTCCAATACCTCGAAAAGATCTTAATTTTCATTTGGTCTCCCCTAAACGAATATATATATATATATATAAAACCCTTCCTCTACTAAAAAAAGAAACATGCCACCTGTCGCTTATCGCTCTACAAACCCCCAGTCTCCGAGTCACCGCTCTACAAAAATTTCCATTGACGCTATACAGGCCCAGGGTGTTGACCTACTTTCTTGACGCTATACTGGCCCAGGGTGTTGACCTACTTTTTTGACGCTATACTGGCCCAGGGGGGGTCTGTAATGCTAATTCCCATTGACGCTACGGTAACCCACTATACTACTTGCGAATAAATACTTCGAGAAAATAGCCACTTTATTCCACAATACTTTTCCTCGAAGGCAATGTGTACGTACGCACGCGTGTGTTCATCGCTGCAAAGCAGATACTTCTGGGAACAAAAAACAAAAACAACTATAGCGCGTTTATATCCCGTCTTACGGAAACGACATAATCTTACAGAGAATGTTATGTGAATAGAGTAATGCAAGTAACGTGAGCCGGATGTTTTTTTATTTCATCATATGCCGAATTTATAACACAAAATGGCATGAGCAACAAAGTTATTTGTCAGGCAAACAAAATGATATGGTTCAGTGAAGTTGAAGGATAGTCGTTTGTTTGCTTGCTTGTTTCCACATACATTGCGAGAATTCATGTATCAGACCCCTAATTTAAATGAAAACATTCTCCCCATAACATACCTAGCGATAGTATTGATAACATTTAAAGATTCGAACCAATCCCCTTTTGCTCACCGTTACGGATCACAGCCATCTCACCTTTGTCTGCTTGGGTTCCGAGTCTCGGGTTCGGCCAATGTGGGTATGCGAGAAAGCTTGCCAGTAGCTTCTCGTGGGTTGGTGGTTCCTTCAGGTGTTTTCCCGGGTTCTTCCTCCACCATTTATACTGGCCACCATGTATAGCGTATCTTGTGCTGAAAAATGGCGTCAAACCCTACAACAACAACAACAACAATCCCCTTTTGTGATTGTTCTCCATCATTACATACTTGTACTTCAGTAGGAGTTTGATTTATGTGCCGTGACTCAGCTTGCTAAGCTGGTATATGTTGAGCATGAATTTTAAAGCTTTCGAAAGTGCCGTATTTCAAGTATAAATTATCGTTTGTTGTTCTTGTGTCCCGTCGATGCCTTATGGGAATCGTTAGAAGTATCAACAATGCCTGTTACAGGTATGAATGACCACGAGGAGGAAAGCTACCATATATATGTGGCTATAAGTCGAGACCAAATGCAACTGCACAGACCCAGATCTGCCGTCGAATGATGCGTCGGTAGATCTGTGTCTGTGCAGTTTCTTCGGAGTAATCAGTAGAATAAACACGATAGATCCTGATCTGCAGGTGCATATTTTTACGGCAGATCAGGATCTTTGTTGTTTTCAGTTTGCCTTGACTTATAAACGACTACACATTGTACTAGCTAAGCAAATGTTCAGGCCAGCGTCTGTTATTACTTCTTAGACCGTGGAGGAGTGGGTGGGTGATAGAGATATGATTCCCCACATGTTATAGTGCTTTGGTATCGTTATCTAGGAGATGATCGACGATGGTGTTATTGCCCGGATCGAGTAATTAATAAGATAAAATATGTTGTTGTTGTTGTTGTAGGGTTTAACGTCATTTTTCAGCACAAGCTATACATGGCGGCCAGTATAAATGGTGGAGGAAGAACCCGGGGAAACCCCGGAAAGAACCACCGACCCACGAGAAGCTACTGGCAAGCTTTCTCACATACCCACATTAGCCGAGCCCGAGACTCGAACCCACGCAGACAGGTGAGATGACAATTATCTGTAACGGTGAGCGCTTTAAACCACTCGGCCACTCGGGGCCCTAGATAAAATTAGACTAATGGATGGAATAACAGAGATCTGAACAAAGATATAGAATAGAACCACACGTGCCCCCGTATGTAAAATATAACAATTTAATCAAATTACATAAATAAAATTTAACTGATCATGACAATTGAATTATACAATTTCTCTTAGAAACAGAATTACAACATTTCTGCTAAATGCAATTAACAGTTCTCTTATACTGATAAAACAAATCATCATAGAATCGAGTGTCCGAGCAAACTCAGATTGCCGGTATGTCAGTATAACCTCTCTCTCTCTCTCTCTCTCTCTCTCCAACCTCTTCGGGTTAACAACGGTAACTTGGTGTAGTTTGCAACCCTGCCCACTATATAGCAGTGGCATTTGAGCTAATTTTTCCTTGCGCTTTTCCGAGACTTGCTCCCTTTTCTATGAAACCTACTCTCATCTCTCTGCACTTGTCCCTTGGACAATTTTAAGGAGAAAAGTACTTTTTGTTGATCTCGGAGCCAGTTTCCCCTTCCACAGTAAAACTTGGACTGCCAAAGTGCGCAAGGGAAATTACTTAATACATGTAATTTCGTATGGAAAATACACGTTTATCTACCGTTTATACTCCCTTATCAGTCGAATCCAACTGCAAACTGAACATACCCAGATCTGCCGACGCATCGTGCACCGGCAGATCTGGGTCTATCAAGATCGTTAGGAGTAATTAGTTGAACTAACAACAAAGACCCTGGTCTGCTTTCGCATTATGCGACGGAGGATCGTGGTCTTTCTTTGCAGTTGAATTTAAGAGCAACTATTAACGGCAACTATCAAGCAATTGGCATCTCACTGGTTAAAAATTACCCAATGGCGTCACACCCAGTACGAATGCTAATATTTGATTGTTAAGGTACATGGAATAATGTATGCTTAATAGTTCCTACAATGATCTATGGCATCTGTACAAGAGAGGATAAATTACACCTATTCTTCAGTACACTCTAAAACACTTGTGTTGAAATTTGGAAAAAAAACACAGATATCAATACTTTTGTCTTCCATATTCTTCTGTAGATCTTGGAAAAAGGTAAACATAATATTTCCTTCACTTAAAGTGTCAATAACTAACACGATTCTGACGATTTTTTTGCATTGTAATTAAAGTGTTAATAATTTTTCTACAGCCAAAATGCTTCCGAAATAAATGCAGTCAAACTTTACTAATTCTGGGTCACTGAGAACGAAAATGATGCTTAAACTGTTGATTGGCTCTAGTGTTAAAGATATGATAATGGGTCAGTATATACGACCCTTGTGTTGAGAATGGCGGAGGATAAGTGAGTTATAAAGGGAAGGGATCTCAGTTTAGACCAGAAAGGACACAATATACATCTTTGACTGGATCTATGAATAAATATATGACTGGGTTTGGACAGTACTTGCTTTTTAGGCAAAGCAATGAATGATGCAGTCTGAAGCTGGTATTGTGTCATAGATGATATGAATTGCATCATGTTATGCCTAGAAGTTACGAATGATGCAATCATAACTAAGCTTACATCACTCTGCTGAGCAAATTGCCCTATATCAGCTCTAGAAGTCATACAGTTTCGTGCTGTCTTATTTATCAGTGTTTGATTTTGCAAAGGGACATATTTTTGTTTAGCCAAAGTGAGCAGAGATGCCTCTTACTTGTGTAAACAATGCAGATAACTTCTCCTACGTTTGTGGTGAAGTGACTTTTGCACAAAAGCGAAGTATAACCACTATGGTTAAGAAAGCATATCACCTTTATTGTAGCTGCAAAATTGGAGATCAGGACATGAGGTGGGCCCCACACACATGCTGCAACACATGTGCAGCAAATCTTCGCCAGTGGTTGAACAGGAAAAGGAAATCAATGCCTTTTGCAGGGCCGATTATTTGGAGAGAGCCAACAGATCACATCAGCAATTTTTACTGTTCCATGGTGCCTCCAGTTGGGAAAGGTGTGTCAAAGAAGAAAAATTGGACTGTGCATTATCCAAACATTCCATCAGCTATAAGCCCAGTACCCCATGAGAAGTACTGCTGGTTCATGATGCACCAGAATCATTCTCACTTGAGTCAGACGAGGAAGAGGAAGAGGATGAAATTTCTAATCCTGAGCCATCAATGTCACATGACCCATATTTTCTCCCATCTTCCTCTTCTTAACCACACCTAATAACACAAGATGAATTGAATGACCTTGTCAGGGATTTGGAACTATCCAAGAGTAAGGCAGAGCTGTTGGGCTCCAGACTACAGCAGTGGAATATCCTGGCAGGTGATGGTAGGGTTTCCTTGTTCCGTGACCGTCAAAAGGATCTTGTTCCATTCTTCTTCATAGAAGGTGATCTTGTAGCCTACAACATCGATGCTGTGATGGCAGCTCTCAACATCGTTCATGATGCAGATGAGTGGAGTCTGTTCACTGATTCATCGAAGACGAGTCTTAAATCTGTTTTGCTGCATAATGGCAACGTTTTCCATCAATTCCAGTTGCTCATGCAGTCCAAATAAAGGAAACCTATGAAAACATGAAAGAACTTTTGAGGTGCATAAACTATGACCAACATCAGTGGAAGCTTGGTGGCGATTTGAAGGTTCTTGCTCTCTTGCTTGGTCTGCAAACTGGATACACAATGTACCGCTGTTTTCTCTGCGAATGGGATACTCGTGTGAGAGATTCTCACTACATCAAGAGAGATTGGCTACTCCGACAATCATTAGAGCCTGGGAGGAAACGTGTTCAGCATCCACCACTTGTTGAATCAAGGAAGATTTTGTTACCACCCTTGCACATCAAGCTGGGTCTGATGAAGAACTTTGTCAAGGCCATGGACAAAGCACAAACAGCTTTCAAGTACCTCCGTGGAAAATTGCCAAGGTTAAGTGAAGCTAAGATAATGGAAGGTGTCTTTGTTGGTCGTCAGATTCGTTAACTTCTTCGAGATGATGCATTTGACCGTGCACTTTGTGGCAAAGAAAAGACGGCATTGAAAGCCTTCCATTTTCTCGGCAACAGTAAGGCAGACATCTACAGGGAGTTGGTGGAAAACCTCCTCAAGGCATACAAAAGCCTTGGTTGCAACATGTCACTAAAGGCACATTTTTTGCACTCTCATCTAGATTTTTTCCACCGAACTGCTGAGCAGTGAGCGACGAGCACGGCGAGTGATTTCACCAGGACATTGCAACAATGGAGAAACGCTATCAGGGCAAATGGAGCCTATCAATGCTTGCAGGCTAATGACCATTCTTAATGAGATCCTCATGAATATTAATGTATCGCGAAAACTAGGCTAAGCTAGGCAGATCGCGACTATACTGCATATAATATATTATGTAGATTCCTTTTGCGAGAGAATATATTATTTTGATCGCGGCTGTAATGGATGTAATGTATTTTATAGAGATTGTTTCCTTTTGCGTAAGAATATTTTATATTATAGAATTACCACTGTATATATTATAATGAGGAAAACTTACTTGATATGTCCATATTCTTAAACGTAAGTTGATTTACGTCCTATCTTGAGTGTCCTTTTTCTCTACAGCACACAAAATACAAGTTAACGATAGAGAAAAGAAACTATTTAAAGCATGAATTTTGTTTCTGATTAGGTATGGTTTTAAATGTACAGCTTTGATCAATCAATACTGTGGTCAAAACACGCGGTCAGAATAAAACTTTTACAAAATGTGCATAGTGACACAAACTGCCCTTTTAACCAACCACGCCCCCCCAAACCAGTAGAGACTTTGTGGTGTGCTTTAAATAGTTTTGGGTACATGTCGGTATGCTTGCATTTTAATTTGTATCAGAAGTGCACAACCTGGTTGTTGTTATGGTGCTTGCTGCTTTTAGTGCCTAGGGGTGGGAGGGACTGGGATTTTCCCTTTAAATGACATATTTTTTTCTTTTCTGAATCATTTGTCAACTGACAATATGGATATACGATTTTATTCATACGAACACATTTTTTTTTTGTTTCAATAACAGACTGGCAGTTATATATTTACCCACAAAACAGCAGGATTATTTGTTCAAAGCTGTTTGAAAGCCATTCATATATATATATATATATATATATATATATATATATATATATATATATATATATATATATATATATTAAAAATCAAAGCACCCTGCCCCCAAACACACAAATTGTTCCCTTATTTATGTGAACTTCATTATTGATTATAATTAACATTATTTTTGTGGTGTTGGTAGATGGATGAATTGTAAGACCCAATGCGTAAATGCAGACATTAGATAAAGTAAACATAATAGGGAAGAATCGTGTCTAAACAATATAAAATTTTGTCATTTTATTTATGGGATATTCTGTTAATCTGTTTATTAAAATAATTTTCTCTTTAATTTTAACAAAACCTTTATCTGACATAATTTGGTCCCCTGGTTCTAACAAATTTATGAGCTGGTGCCTAGCTTAGCCTCGTTTTGGATTCGTTGACCCAGGGTCACATGAATACTTGAATACATTCTAAGAATGGTCTATAGCACTGTTCTTGGCAGCCATAAAAGTGTACTGTATTACATGTATTTGCTGATTGTACAGTACTCCTTTGCTATGCCACTGTTCTTGGCGGCCATAAAAGTGTGCTGAATTCCTGGTGTAATCAGCAGTAAATGTAAAAATTTTCCAGCATTGTTAGTGATCCATTAGTGTCTAGTATTGGGGCTTTTTTTTTTGTTGTCTCTTCTGAAATTTGGGTTTTTTTCCCCCGAATTTGATTGCCAGTTGTACCATTCCTGTCTTTTAAAAAGGACTGTAATGTCAAGTGTCAGATCCATTACCATACCTGTCTTATAAAAAGGACAGTGTTATAATGATGTGCTTTACAGAGAGGGGTCTTTGTAATAGTGGCATAACAGGTCTGTAGTGTTTGTTTAGAATCATATTTGGAGTAAAATGACCAAAACCAAGTTATAGAAAAATCCTTGAATTTAAAGGATTGCATTGAAAACTTTGGATTTTGAAAAACATGATTTTATGCTTGAAATGTCCTTGAATTTCTTGACAGACTCCTTGAAGTTTTTGCAAAACTACCTGAATCTATCAAATTGAATACAAAACATTAAAAGTGAACAAATTACAAGAATTTTAAAATTTAGAATTTTTTGTATTTTCACAAAAAATGAGTGGACAAATTCATAAAATGGAATAAAACTCAAACTACACAACATGGATAGTTACCAGCTGGTGTTGAAGTGTTTTCTTTAAAAGTGTGGCAATTAATTACTTTGTATTTTCTTATACTTTTCTACCTGTATGTGCACTGATATAAACAAAGTGAGTTATATGGAAAGCAGAGTTTCTCTTAACAAAGAAATGCTTGTTGAAAATTAATGAGATCTATAAAAAAAAAAAATCAGAAAGCCATTGAGAACTTTCTGGGAAAGTACAAACAGTATAATCTGTTGATCTATTTTGCAGTGCTGCATGCAAGGTCAATATGTTGTTTTGAATTGTGTGTTTTAAAATTTATAAGTGGCCAAGTACAAGTACAGTATATAGAATTCGAGTGTTTATATAAAACTGTACAGCGTGTGTGTGTGTGTGTGTATATATATATATATATATATATATATATGTAACAGTGTATATGTCATTTGTTTTGATTCCAATTGTCTTGCCTCAGGCATAACAAAGTTAATCAGTTTGATGTATTGTTCATACTGCCAGTACATCCAGCTAATGCCCATGGTGACATCAGATTTAAATTTGTGTGACAGACTATAACTGTATTATTTTTGCCTGCCTCATATAATGGCCAATGGATATAAATATACTACTTAAATCTGGGTAATTCAATACATGTATAGGAAATGTGTGAACAAGTGTTTGTCACAGTTTGTCAGTTTGGAGTCAAAGAGTTACTCTACTCATCACCTGTTGAAATCAGTGTAAATTGAGACCTGCAGGTTTGTAGTGCACAGGTAGGTAATGTAATGCTGTAAAATCAGTTATAGTTGTTGTTGTAGTAGGGTTTAGTGCCATTTTTCAGCACAAGATAGGCTATATATGGCAGCCAGTATAAATCGTGGAGGAAGAACCTGGGAAAACCCCAGAAAGAACCACCAACCCACAAGAAGCTACTGGCAAGCTTTCTCATGTACCCACATTGGCCAAGCCTGAGACTCAAACCTACACAGACAGAGGTGAGATGGCAGTGATCCGTAACGGTGAGTGCTTTAAAATGCTCGGGGCCCCCTAAAATTAATTAGAGCACTGTGTGTGTGTGTGTGTGTGTGTGTGTGTGTGTGTGTGTGTGTATATATATATATATATATATATATATATATATATAGCCAGGGATCACATGTGTCGAAGGTTGATGAAGATAAATGCAATAAACTGACAATGAACAGTGCAAAAGTAGAATCTAACTAGCCTGAGCACTCTCGACTCTTAATGAGTCTCTTTCAAAGGCAAATACAAAACATAGACAAGACAAAGAAACAAAACAGAAAATCCATTGTGTCTGCAAAACTTTTCATGGCTGTTTCTACAAGAATTAAACTTTATGTTTCAACTAGTTTATTTGTTGCAGATGCTGGAAAATGTCTTTTATTGATCTAGATAATCGATGAGCCATAACGACGTCTGTTTTTTTTATGTAAATTTATGTAAGCGCAAATTATATCCTGGGTATTTCATTGTTATAGTAGTAATTATAGGCTATTAAGCAAATTTAGAGAATTATTTACATGGGGTTTAAAGGCACATCAGCACTATCATGGCTAAAAAGTACAAAATATGTTCAGGCATTTCATAAAAACAGAGATAAGGTTAGAAAAGGTCCAGATCATTAAAAATACAAAAGGTCAGGTCTTTAATATGAGCCACACCCATTTATAGAGTCTTGAAATCATTACAGCTGTAACTTTATGTGATCTAATCCAAGGCAAAGTAGGATTCTTCCATTACTCGCCTTTGAAGCATGCAGGAAGACAGATAGAGCCAGTTCTACATCAAATAGCTGGGGGGGGGGGACCAACATTGTTGTCACTTAAAATGTGCAATTAACATAAAATAATTGAGCTGTGAAATAAAGTTCATATTTTAATAATTCAAAGTTTAGAAAGAGATATTTAAAAAACACAGTAGATAAACCTGTGCAGATGACTTGTAATTAATTGGTAGCCATGTAGGCAACACAGGAGATGAAGCATGCAAGGAGAGCTGGAGATTGAGAAAAAGCTAAAGCAGTTATAATAGGAACAAAACTCAAAATGGTGTAATTCTTAAGCTGTTGTAATGGGTACAGAAGTCAAAGTGGTGTAATTCTTAAGCTGTTGTAATGGGTACAAAAGTCAAAGTGGTGTAATTCTTAAGCTGTTGTAATGGGTACAAAAGTCACAGTGGTGTAATTGTTGAGTTAAAAAGAAGTTTATTTGTAGATTGTCATGATGGCAGTGCAGATAAGTTGACCTTAACATTTAATCAGGGTCATACTTTATCAGTGTGGCATGATCCTTAACAGCTGTTGTAGACAGCTTAAGTATTCTGATTTGTTGACAAAAATCTTTAGCTTCAGATCTATATCCAAGGATATGACAATTATTTATACTCAGTTACCTTGAACACATCACAGTATCTGTTGTAATTTTCAAAAGAGACATATGAGATATCATCTGTATTTAAAATGAAACAAATATTATATGCCTTTTTTTGAAGATTTGTCTTTTATTCTTTCATTTAATTTAAAATAATATCTGTTTTTGTTTAATTTTAATTTTGAAACTTTAACACAGAAGTATTCAGTTATTACAACTTTTGATGTTGGTTTTGCCAGTTATAATTATACCACTTGTAACACATTATTGGTTGTAAGATGTGGAGGAAATGTTAGTTAAGTACTTTTTGCATGGATGCATCGAGGCAGCCAACCCATGCTGGCCTAGGTGGGTGTTAAAGCCACGACCCTTGGATTATGAATTAGCTACTGTACAATGGCTTTTCTTTTAATATTTGGGTGTATGCTTTTCTTGCGTAAGCTAATACTCCATCTTTTGAAGTGCATATATACCAAAGAGCTGATGTCATTTGTGTGGGCTGTTTTCTTGAGGAACAAGATAGCTCAGTTGACAGATTGTTCAACTCATAGGTGGGTTTGAAGTTCGAACTTCTGTGTCAGTTGGCTGCTTTTGTTGCCCTTGGGCATGGTACTTTGTCAAATCGCAGCTTGTTAGAACTGCTGTTTGTAACCATAGTAACAAAAATCATTGATAGCAGCTAATGTTACTTGTTAAAAATCAGAAGCCATGGTAAATAAAGATTATTATGCCACTTCCTCATTATAAGGTCTTTCATTATTACACAATTCCTTTTTACAAGGCCCTTCATTATTACACAATTCCTGTTACAAGGCCCTTTATTATTACACGATTCCTGTTACAAGGCCCTTCATTATTATTCAATTCCTGTTACAAGGTCCTTTATTATAATACAGTTTGTTACAAAGCCCTTCATTATTACACAATTCCAGTTACAAGACCCTCATTATTACACAATTCCTGTTACAAGGCCCTTTCTTATAATACAATTTGTTATAAGGCCCTTCATTATTATACAATTCCTGTTACAAGGCCCCTCATTAGTACACAGTTTCTGTTGTACGGCCCTTCATTATTATACAGTTCCTGTTATAAGTCCCTCATTATAAGACTATTCCTGTAACAAGGCCCTTCATTATCATACAGATCCTGTTAAAAAGCCCTTATTACTTCACAGGTCCTATTATAAGGTCATTTATGTTAAAATATTTCCTGTTATAGGGCCATTTATTGTAGCACAGTTCTTCTTTTAAGACCCTTCGTTATAACACAGTTCGTTTATAAGACTCTTTATTGCATTGTTTTATCTATCCATGCATCAAATACGCAGAATTTTCCAATTTAACACAAAACAAAGGTTTGGTCTAAAAAAAATTGTCGGTACATAAATTGACGCACCCAATGTTATGTTTTTGCTGATTAACACAACAGTGTGGAGCCTGGAGCTGACCTTATGTCACCTGTAACTGTCACATCGTTTGTAGCAACAGGATGTTAGAACCATAAATCACCACATACGAGAAAAAGGCGAAAAATAAAATCATGATTTTACAACGATTCTCACGAGAAACTATTATTTTATGCGCATCCTTGTCACGCAAAGAAGCAACAATTTCCATTTGCTCATTTGTATGCCTTGCATTGTTCGAGATACTATCAGCGTTCAAAATTGTGTCCAAGGTAAAAAAAATTTAAATAGATCTGAAACAAATGAAATTATCATTTGGACCGCGTTTTTACAACCAACCGTCGATAAAAGTATTGTTATGGAACCAGTGAAGTCTTTATCATCTGAAGATGAGGTAATGGTTATTCGTAAGATAAAACTTAATTTTGTGCAGCAATGGTTGAAAACATATAGCTTACTACGTTTTCAAAAAGACGTTAAGTCAAGTATAGAATGTGACAGTGAAAACGCCTTTATGTTTTGCCATAGATGTACAGAGGCTAAAATAAACCTCAGTGACCAAATGCGCAAAAAAAAAAAACCCAATAACTTTCAGAACAGTACACTGGGAAGGCATGCTGGGTTGCCTAATCACAAACTGCTGATTGAAGGTTCACAACACCAGGCAGATTTTAATGCAGTTTTACAAACAAGACATAGCAGCGAAAGTGCTACTGAAGTGTGTACATTGGCTGAGTGTTAAAGACATCCCTTTTTTAAAATACAATCTCTTCTTAATTTAATATACGACTTAACAGCTAAAGAATTTGATGCTATTGGCATTTTGAAAAATTCCGCCGCTCAGTATGACCTGGCTACTACCTGTTCAGAGGTACTGGAGAGCCTATCAAACGTTTTTGAGGATAGTCTTATACGTGACCTGCAAAATTCATCATTTCTGACAGCAATGGCAGATGAAAGTACTGACATAGCCAACAATAAACATCTTGTCATATATGCTCAGATTATTTCTGATGATATGAAACCATCAACAAGATTTTTAATAAATATAGAATGTTCAGATGCTTCTGGCAAAGGAATTGCCTTATTGGCTTTAGTCATATTATATAACTTAAACTAATCTTTTTGTTGTGTATTTAAGCAATATAATTATTTTTTAAAAAAGACTGAAGACTGGTTATCGGCTTGAATAGGACTCATAGGTTTGGATTTTGACTCGCTGTTTTTTGCCTTGATGAGTCAAATGACTTACATGAAGCCATTTGTAGATAAAACACTGTTATAGTACTGTTTATTGGGTTAAGACCACTTATTATTATTATTACTATTATTGTTGTTATTGTTTATTAAATCCTGTTTTAAGACCCTTCATTATAACAGTTCTGTTTATAAGTCCCATTATTGTAACTCTATTCATTGGGTTAAGACCACTTATTATTGTTATTTTAATTATTATTATTATTATTATTATTATTATTATTATTATTATTTGGATCCAATTCATAAACAAGTATATACAGCAGAAGCATGCTGTGTGAAAGGGTCAAGGGCACTCTACCTTGCTGGTTTCAGTTTGCTACTCCTTAAAAACAGCTCCAAATCTCAATGTTTGTCAGCAGTTTTTGCCTGTACATATAGCTTGACACACCAAATAAGATGAATTAGATGAATTCATGTGTAGGTAGTGATGCATGGCTAGCCATGATTCATCCTACGCTTTTTAAGTCATCTTGCTTCATCTTTTGCTTATATCTAACTTGTTTTCTTTTCCAGGTGATATTCACCCCCAACTGTGACCTGTTGGCAGATATACCTGGGAATTGTTCATTACACATTTGATGTCAATTATGTAAAATTATCTCGCTATGGCAAGATAAATCTATCTTGCCTGAAGCTTTCATTCCTCCTGAATGAGGAGGGCTATCTGTGACAGACGTGCATGTATATTTACACTTATCTTTGGGAGACCATCTCTACAGTTCTCATACTTGAAGTGTATAAAAATTTGAAGGTCCAGATTTGTGTGCTGTACTTAAGAGGAATCATCTGAGCTCTTAAATCATTTAGAAAGTTAAAATGTACCGTCCACATCCTACTTTACTATTTTTACGTGTACTTGTCGTGCTTCCAACCAAACTTCAAATTTAGAGGAATGATTAATAACATGCATAGAAAATGGCGGATACACAAAAGGAGGTAAATCTTATCACAAGTCAACCAAAGATGCATAGGATGTTTCCATTTGGAAATGGCAAAATACAAAGTGAGTCAAGTGTTGAAATAAATGGAAACTATCATACAGACAGGGAACAATGCATTCAGAAGAGAGAATGTACATCAGAACAGATCTCTAATGGAATTGGATCACACAGTCCAACTTCTGAATCTTGTAGTAATTGTGGAGAATTCACTAAAGGTGACTTGCAAAATTCACAGGATAGAAGATGTACTTGCTCCCAGAATGTTACAGATCTTCATAAAAAGTGTTCTGAAAATGATGAAAAGATTCATAATGGATGTTCGCAAAATAATGCAAGTGTTCACTCGCTCTCTGTTGATGATGTACATAGAATATCAGCAGATTCTTTCCCAGCACATTTACTTGATAGAAGTTTGTCATGCTCAATTTTAGAGAGATTCAAACATGAATTTATGAAGAGGGAATCTTCAAGGTCAAGTGCTCATACTCAACATGAAGGATTGCAAAGGTCAAATGACCAAGGTGGAGGTGAACCAGAAATCTGTGATTCAAGTAAGCAAATGGCATCTAGTCAGTGTGCTGTTGATAACACTATTACAGGTCCCGATGATAACATAGTTCACATAGGAACACATCAGTTACCAAATATAAAATCAAAACGATCGTCAACATCATCAGGGAAACAGTCGTCATGGCTGCTGCGTCTGTTTGAATCAAAACTCTTTAATATGTCTATTGCTGTGTCATATTTATTCAATTCAAAAGAGCCAGGTGTCCAAACATATCTAGGTAAGTTATTTAGACAGACAGACACTCGGACATATTTAGAATAATACATGAATATGCATTACAGTGCACACATGCATTTTTAGTCAAAACTTGCATAAAATTATTCATTACTAAGTGCATGTGTTTTGATCCTAGCTTTGTCTAATGGGACGTAGGTGGCTTCTGAAATATATCTGAAGAATCACGATTTTCTAAGAATTTACTAACATGCATGTCCGGTGTATCATTACCACATGGTGAATTAACAGAGTCTCAATAGCAGACCTTGGTTATGTTTTTATTGAGTACTAAAATAATGAGTGAAGAGTTAAGGAACTGCCTACTTGTATGTACATACATGTAATGTACCAATGTTTATGATATCTTTGATATGTACTTATTATGACATGTTTTGTTTTAGTTGTTTTAATGAAATGTTTCGACATTTGTTTTTAGTTGTTTTAATGAAGTGTTTCACGAGTGAAATGAAATCATTGTAATTATCACTAGTAGCAATCCACAAGTGACAATACAAAATGTTTCCACTTCAGGAGTGACATATCCTTATATCTACTCAGAAAATATTGATATTCTTTTTATTATATATTTTTAAGGCAAAAACATTAGATTTGCATGAATTTGTTTCTGTTCTGTCATTGCAATTAACTTGCAACATTGATAAAAAGTTCCAAATCTTACTTAATTTGGGGAGAAATGACATTTTTGCACATTTAGATTGTGCCTATAATGCTTTAGATAGTATATTTTGTCCAAAAAAGTAATGTTTTGATGCGAAAATGAAGAGATTTTTATTTTCATTAACACATATTTGTACAGATTGATATAGTTCATATTGCAGGGGTGGGGGTAATATAGCAACATGACAGAACGCTACAACTGGCTTCAGAGATTAACGTCATTAAACAACAGATTTTAATAATTGCGCGTTTACTTTTTAGGAATTTGGCTCCTATTTTTCTTTTATTTCTGTGTTCATTTGTGAATTCTGTGTGTTTGCAGGCCAGCAGTTTATTTTGGTAAGAGATGCTTCACCCTAAATTTGATTTTCACATAATTTTAGTTTAAAATCAACACTAATCAATGCCGGATATTTCTGTCATTTTCAGATATTATTATAATTGTGATGACAGCTAATATTGTATCACTACGTATAATTATGACCTATGGCTAAAAATATGTATCATTGTCATTGAGTATAACCAGTATACCATAGTGTATGCATGACAGTGAATATCGGATAGCGATAGATCATGTAAATTCAGTAACTGACAATTTGCATGATTCGTGTGGAAAATTAATTATAAAAAGTGAATGCTTGAAGCCTACTTTTTGTTGTTTGGGTTCTTTTTATACATTCATACATTCTTGACCTTGCCTGATTACATAAATGTATACCAGAGAGTCAACAGAGCATCCATATCGGTTGCAGAAGGTCGTGGGTTTGAACCCGGCCGAATTGTAACAAAGACTTATAAAAATGGTACTAGCAGCTGCCTCGCTTGGTGAACAGCATTGAGAGGTTATTGCTAGGACTGGTCAGGCTGGTGTCAGGATAATGTGACTTGGTGGAATATGATGCTACATGTCTGTGACATGGTGCCTCATTGTTAGACATTACTATAAACTGCCACACTGCAGACATCATAGCGATATGACTGAAAATGTTTTGAAAATCCAAATCATAAACATGCACAGATCTGTTCATTCTAATGGGGGGAGAGAGATGAGGGAAGGGTGTGAGATGGTTAAGGAAAAGAAGAAGAAAAAATTAAATAGGTCTAAATATGGAAATACAGCTCAAATAACATAAGCAAGGGCAGATTTTCTTCTAAAGGGATAAAGAAAGTAGTTTCCAAAAAATTATCTCCACTGTGTTGATAAATGTGGTATTGCTGCAGACATGTAGCATCATGTCCCACCCAGTCACATTATCCTGACACCAGGCTGACCAGTCCTAGCAAAAATATCACTCTAAACATGAGCATGTCTGTTTTTATCAAATTCTGCAATAAATATTAAATTTTCCAGCACTATATGTTTTGAATCAATTGTTATAGAGTGAGATTGCAGTACTGTTTTCTTGAGATTCCTTGTCCACTGTTCAGAAACTATGAAAAATAAGAGAAATTGATGCAGTGGTGTAGCCTAGAACAGGGATTGGCATCCTTTTAGAACTTCTTTGCCAGATCCACTCATTTGTAGAGTGCCGCATACCAAATCACATTCGTCTCTTTGATTTAATTATCATTTTTACTACATACAATACAAAACTACAACTTGTACCACATGCCTTTCCAAAGAGTCTGGTGTGCCACCATTGGCATACATGCCATAGATTCCCAACATCAGAACGAATCCTGCATAATGTTGTTCAGGTCGATCATGGTCGAAGTTGTTTGTGCGTCGGTCACTTTGAGAAATATGTACTTGTGATTACTTTTTGGCTTTTAATTTTGGTTGGATTTACCCGGATTGTTTCTCTTACATGGCTTTTAATGCAGAGATTTTGTACAATGTGTCTCGTGAAAAACTCCAGTATTTCTTGCTTGAAGGGACAGAACAAAAGGCAGACAGTTTGATGTGTTAAAATATGAATAGACTTAATATTTCAAACAACATTGGTTTTATGCCTCTGAGCCACCGCATTTTGTTCAGTTTGTTTGCCATCAATTTTGATGGCATGGATTTGGTGCCTTAGGAGCAATAGCAAGCCCCATTCATGGTTCTCTTGTACTGATCCTCAGAGGTGATGAAATAAGACTTACAAGACATACGAGTCCAAACATCATGATAGTGGTGATACATGTATATCCAGAAAAGAGTATGAACTGTCACGGGTGTGGAGTAAATAAATAACACTGACCCACATCTGCCAGTATGTTGTATGTCAGTAGCTCTCAGTCCATATATTGATTAGGGTCAGCAATGAGTTATACATAGTGATGTTATCATAATCATTGACTTGTATGGCAATATTACCACTTTTATACAATATTATGATTATAATATCAGTGTTTTTATACTATTTCTCACCGATGCACCTTGAAGAGTTGTGCCTGGCAAAATTCCATGACTAAGGTTATGGAAAATTCCATGCAGTGTTTTGGAAATGTGGTAGGATATCTCAGGCCATTGCAGTATAGCATATCTTTTCTTTGCTGATATTCTTATGGCACTGACCATGCTGGTGATATATGGTGATATCATAATGAAGCTGATGACCATGATAATGATATACGATGACATCATTATGAGTCTGATGACCATGATAGTGATATATGATGCCATCATTATGAATCTGATGACTGTGATGGTGATAAATGATGACATCATAATGAAGCTGATGACCATGATGGTCATAAATGATGACATAAATATGAATCTGATGACCATGACGGTGATATATGATGTCATCATGATTATTAAAGTGACCGTGATGGTGATATACGATGACATCATAATGACAATGATTGTAATATATAATGACATCATTAGTTATACATAGGTAAATAATGTACCAAGGTTCATTGTTTTGTTTAGGTGAATATTTGTAGCAATAATAAAGATTTGGATGCGCAGCCATTATTTACCATGCAGCATCAGATGGAATTTAAGGTTTATTGGTCCTTTCCATTGTGTAACATCAACATCTGTTTCAAAATGGGCTGACGTCACAGGTGGATCTTTTGTTTATTGACATGTACATGATTTTCTAACATCAACATCCATTTGAAAATGTGATGAATTCACCGGTGTCTGTTTTGTTTATTGACATTTGCATGATCTTTCCTATAACCTAATGAAACATTGTCAAGCTTTGCTGATAAAATTTCCACTGGCTGAAAATGATGTCATTGTTTATCATTACTACCAATGGAGATGTTATTCATGTTATTTTTGGCTGACAGTGATGACCTCATAGCTTAATTTTTCAGTGGAATACAAACCAGTATCTAAGCTGCAAAGCCTCTAAGACCTCTCCGGTGGCCTAAGCGGTTAGAGTGGGTTCAAACCCTGGCTGAGTCATACCAAAGACTTATAAAAATGGTACTAGCAGCTGCCTAGCATGGTGCTCAACATTAAGAGTTTAGTGTTAGTACTGGTCGTCCTGGTGTCAAGATAATGTGACTCGGTGAGACATGATGCTTCATGTCTGCAGCATGATGCCCCAGTGCTACACATCACTTAAACTGCCATGCTGCAGACATCATAACGATATGACTGAAACAATTTTAAAAATCCAAATCACACACACACACGCAGACCCTCTAACATTACAATTATATTTATTGGGTGAATTGTCGTCTTGATTTGAGTGTTGCCCATTGCAGGAGATAGGACTGATGCCACCACTTTAATTATAAAATAAATTATAAAGATTTCAATCAGGTCGTGAGATCTGCTGATAAGTCTTTGGCCTTAATTGGATTTGGAACTGCAGTTTGTGAAACTTATGTGGAGATAGTTAATATGTTTAAAATGGAAGTGTGCTTAGGCCAAGTAAAAAATGTGTATGGCTCTGGTTATCCAACCTTCACAATATTTTCCTAAAAAACCCTACATGGGGAGGGGATTGGAAAAAAAAAAAATTGTGGGAGAAAAAATTAGTAATTGAATTAAATCACAATAAAATCAGATCTCCATTATCATATATGAAGATCTGACAGTGACTGTGTTGGGGTCATGTTCTGGTAACCTTTGAATTAGCCAGTGGAAATGCAGCTGTCAAAAATCTTAAACTGGATCAAGTTGTTTGGCACACATTTGATGCTCTTCAGCCACACTGCTCAATCTTCCAAAGGCAAAGATATGACTTCATCTGATTAGCTGATAAAATTAGTGATTATGATAATAACATAGGTTACCAGAACATGACCCTAGCCGTCACGGTCAGATCTTCACATAGGACAGTGGAAATCTGATTCAGATAGAATCCACTGAGACCAACAAAAAAAGTTTGTACCAACCTAACTACCCTCATGTTTTGGTTTGTTGTTTTTTTCAGTGTAACTGCAGGACCATACTTATGGGGGTTTTTTTGGCCGTAATAGGATTTCTTGTTTAACATAATGTTGCCTTGTCACTGCATCAGACCACAGTTCAGAACTTTTCAAATACACATTTTCCTAGTCAGCTTTAGCAGTATGTGATATTTTGTTTCACCTTACTAATCAGCTGAGCATTGGTGAAAAATAACAGCCACCTTACTGAGAACTTTTTAAGGTTGGCAGGTTTGAAGTTGCACTTTGATTGGTCGTTTGGCATATCTGAAAATACAAGTCTTGACTGTGTTCTTAAATTAGAAATATCACACTATCAAGTGGTGGATCCAGCAGGACCAGCACTCACACCCACCCGATTTTGCTGTGCCAGGAAAGGTGGTTGTTTCTGTGGGGTTGGTAGTTCATTCTTACAGCAAAAGATCTTGAATGACATTTTCAGAACAGTTCAGTCCCGAACTGAGAACTGCATTATCAGCAGAACTCAGTCCTTATATGAAAAACCACCGCCTGAAGGCTTTATACAAATCTCATTAGCCATCTTAGCCACTATTACAGATTGGCGGCTAATGCACATGATGGATTATTTTCTGTTTTCCTCACCAGGAAGTATTTTTAAAAAGAAAGACGGCATATCATTGGTGTTGATTTCTGCAAAAATGACATCATTAGAAATACGGTATTTTCTGCGTTTTTAAAAAATGACATTATTAGAAATATAGAATATTTTCTACAGAAATGATATTAGAAATACGGAGTATTTTCTGCAAATTTTGTTTATAATAATGACCATTAGAAATATGGAGTATTTTTTTGGTGCAAAAATGCCATTAGAAATACAGATTGTTTTCTACAAGAAGGACATCATTTTTAGAAAGGGCCCCAAAAACTTCAGTTTACTACGAAGAATTTGTTGTAAACTAAGATTATTGTTTGCAAAGAAGCAAAATGTTTCCTTCGAGTGCTAAAACTACAAGAAACATTGTAGACATTCTTGATGCCATAAACATATCATCTACACTGTCAATGAAGGGACTGACATGGGATAGTCATACTATTCAGTACTTTCCCAGCACAGCAAATGTTTATTTAAAGACATTTCAACCTCTGTATAAATATCCAGCTTGGTAAATAACCCCCGGTCCCTTTTAAAAATCCCGGATCCTTGCCTAGGCCATTATGTCAACAGAGATTTTATTGATCCCAGATCAAACATTGGCTGGTGTGTAAAGTATTCCAAATCAGAATGCATGTGTGGATCCATGTATGTTAAATCATGAATATGGCACACATGTGACTGCCATGCCCAAATAAATAAACTAAAAGTAACATGTTCAGATATGTAGAACTTTAATTTCATATTTTATGCTAGTGCGGGATACTGAAGAACAAATATTATGAAGTGAGTTAAATAGTGTCGACATGATAATTTAGTTTGCATAGGCACAAATGTGTGTATTACCATTAAATATGTTCATTTACCTATGGCATGGAGAGGAACTCCTTTCAATAATGATTTGGCTTGATTTAATGCTTACGATTAGATTTAAGATGCAATGTTAGTCCACTTGTAATGGATTAAGATGCAGTGTTGGTCCACTTGTAATGGATTAAGATGCAATGTTAGTCCACTTGTAATGGATTAAGATGCAATGTAAGTCCACTTGTAATGTATTAAGATGCAATTTTAGTCCACATGTAATGGTGCAGTATAAGTCCACTTGTAATGGATTAAGATGCAATGCATGTCCACTTGTAATGGTGCAGTGCAAGTCCACTTGTAATGGATTAAGATGCAGTGCAAGTCCACTTGTAATGGATTAAGATGCAATGCAAGTCCACCTAGTTAACGTGCAGTGTAACTCCACTTGTAATGGATTAAGATGCAGTACAAGTCCACCTAGTAATTGTACAGTGTAAATCCACTTGTAATGGATTAAGATGCAATGCAAGTCTACTTGTAATGGTGCAGTGCAAGTCCACTTGTAATGGTGCAATGAAAATCCAGTTGTAATGGATTATGATGCAGTACAAGTCCACTAGTAATGGATTATAGTACAATATTAATTCATGCATTTTATTTACAGATCTACTAGTAATGAATGATAATAAATGTTAATATTGATGTGTTTTATTTAGAGATTCACTAGTAATGGATTATAATACAGTGTTACTTTTTATTGTTTTTTTTTTTAATTTTTACAGAAAAAAGAAATGTGCAAAAATAAGTCAAAATAACAGTACATAAAAACATACCTTCTATTTATGGTATAATTAATAAACTACATGTAGTTAAATTTTGAAAACCAATTGTTGTCCCTGGGCAACCAGCTTTCAAATTTTGTTGCAGAGCCAGTTTTTCCGGTTGCCTATTAAATTGAGCTTACACAAAATGATAGATTTCTCCACCTACCAAATCAAGTGACATGAATATTAATTTACCTCTGACAGATCTTGTATTTGCAAAGAAATATGTTTCAGTTTAAGTGATACCATTATTAAGAGTGATTTTTATTATTCTTAAAAATGTAATATTATCCAAGTTGCATAAATTATATTGCAGTAGACAGTACTTATATTTGTATTTCAAGTTTGTATAGTAATACCCACGTTTTCTTTTAGTAAAAAATAAAATCAATTTTAAAACTGCTTGAGAACATGTACAAGGAAATCCACTTCTAAAAATGTTAATGTATTTAGCATATAATCTTACCCTTATTAATTTTATCTGACTTAACGTTTATACTGCCTTAGAAGTAAGTGAATTAAAAATATGTAACAAAATCATAAATAATTACTGTTTAGAAGTATCCTGTTGTACATAATAATTTTAAAGTTCCACTCTCTTCATCAGATGGAATTTTGATCAATGATGTCTGTTGATGTATTCAAGTAAATGCATGCATAGCATATCGGAGACAAATATCTGAAACCATTGGTTCTTTTTATTTGTTATTAATCACATTTTAGTACTCCCCACCCCTCCTTTAGCTCATGGGGTCTGAAAGATCAAGACAATTAATTATTAATTTTGGGACAAACCAAAATTAAAGTGTAAATTTTCAAACTTTAAAAAAATGCAATCTGGGTTTCAGTGCATCCTACAGAAGGAAAAAAATACATAGCAAAGCCAGAAAGTATGGGCTCCACCCATTATCTAGACAGGTTTATTTTTGCATGTATGTTTCAGTTTCTATTTCTTTTTTATTTCTTCAAGCTATAGACAGGACATGCTTTTCTACATAATTTTATACAAACAAACAAGTGGTAATTGCCATCACTTGTGTCTATTCAGCTGATTGTACACTCCACCACAAGTCTTTATCTGTCCAGGTTTTATCTTTTCACCATTATTGATCAAGAAATCTACAAACTGAAGCAAGATTTGTTGGTTAATCAATCAGCATGATTGACAAGTGGCGACAGGTCAGTTATTGCAGTTGCTTATGATTGATGTAAGTGATTCAACAACTTCTGTCACATTTATAGCTAGTCTACGTTGTACACAATGCTTATACCTCATTATCAAAGCTACTAGTAGAAAGTGTCACACAAGTTTGCATATTTATTTAATCTATTTGAGTTCAGCAAATGGAAGTCAAACAGTTTCCTTGTTTGAGAGTGTTTTCATGTCCATCAGTTGGGCACCCACGACCAGACACTTCTCATGTTTTTATCAGTCTGTTTTTCACAGTCTGCAACTGTTAAGAGATAAAAGATACTGTTATCATTTGTTGGCAAGAGATTAAAGATACTGTTATCATTTGTTGTTAAGAGATAAAAGATACTGCTATCATTTGTTGGCAAGAGATTAAAGATACTGTTATCATTTGTTGGTATATTGAAAAAGGACCAACATTTGTTTCCTTAAGGGATCACCCTTTAGGGGCTGGCAGTTTTATTGCTGACAGTGCATGTATATATAATGCCATGACAATTTTTAACATGGTCATTTTTTAAAATATTTTTGGTGGCCCACACGGGCTTTGACATTGGAAAAAACTGGTGCCTGGCATTCATTTTTAGTTGTACCAGGCTTTTGCATGCAAGGGAAAATCGTTATGGTGTATGATTTTGCTTAGAAAAACATGACCTGTCTCTTCATTTAAATTTTTGATGTTTTCTTTTTCATTAGGAAACAAAATGTTCAGTTTTGATGAGAAAGAAGTTGATTTCTACCTCCCCCAGCTGTTTAATATGTATATACACATGCATGATGTGGCAGAGGCTATTCATCCCTATGTTGTACATAGGTAAGTTTTGTCAAAGTTAACAACAATGGCACCATAGGGCCACTGTGGTGCCAAGGTATCATTAAACACTACTTAGACCAAGTTACCTTCAATCTCACTTCTGTTGCTTTAAGAGTTTGGGCTTCCTGTCTTCAAAGTCAAGGTCACAGGTTACTATTTTAACTTTTCTATAACTGCTTTCTTTTCACTTTATAAGTTTAGAGCTGTTGGAGATTACACAATGCAACTTGGCATGGCTAGAATTTAATGCACGCATACTTTTAAAATGGAGAAAATATGAGTTGGAATTTTTAGTTCTTGCATCTCTTTGCAGGTGCTAAATTTTTTAGCGATGTGCAACAAATCATCAGTAAAATTCCCTAACGTATGCAAATCTAAGAAAATACAAATGTATAAATTTGAAACATAAAGGACTTTATTTTAGCATGGTAGTCTCCACCATGTGATATTGTGTGTAGTCTGATATTGTGTTCAGACATTTACCTACTGATAATACAAATAGGACTAGGGCAAGGCCATTGTGTTTTCATGGAGAAATAGGACAGCTGTTTCATGAACAGCCATTTCATTACCAACTCTTGAAATATTTCTCCAATATTGTCATCATTTATGTAAATATCTGTCACATTGTCTCATTTGATGACATGCTATGCTAGTCCTTTTTATTCCAGATGGCAGATCATAGATATTTCTCCTCACTATCCCTTAAAAAGGAAATAGTTGTCCCTAATATTCTTGTTTAGTCTTTGTGAGGATGATTGTTCATGAACCATATATGATGTAAAATATTAAATTTGATGGTGCATATAAATCAGACCAGTTATAAAGAAGAGAAACAATTAGGCTCTGTTACAGATGATGTAAATTTTTTCTAAATATTCAAATTGAAAATAAATCTTAAAATTATTATAGCAGTATTGTAGTGTCTACTCATTCCCAGGCTTTTTGATTGCCATATAGGTAGGTAGTAGGTATAAAATAAAAATAATTGCCAGTAGCAATATAATTTTGCAGGGGTTCGTTCATTCCTTAAAAAGTTTATAAATTTCAAGCTGTCAGCATGTCTTGCAAAAATAGCACTGTTGTTATTTACCAGTAATATAATAGTTGTGAGATAAATTTCAACTGCTGCAGTGGCCTAAGTGGTTAGAGCATCCACTTCTGATATGGGAGTTTGCAGGTTTCAACTCTGACTTGAGTCATACCAAAAACTTATAAAAATGGTACTAGTCTCACTTGGTACTCATAATTAAGATGTTCGTGTTAGAACTGGTCAGCTTGGTTTTAGGATAATGTGACTGGGTGGAACTTAATGCTACATGTCTGTGGTATGATGCCACAGTGCTAGACATCACTGTAAAACTGCTGTACTGCAGACATCATATTGATATGACTCAAAATTGTTAAAGCTACGTTTAAAATCTGCATTGCACACACACACACACACACACACACACTAAATCTCATTTCTGTGGTGTCGTTCTTGTTTTTAACAAACTATTCTTGTCATTGATAATACCGGAGAAAATGACTATTTCCAAGGGAGGCAAATCTAACTGGACCTGAAACATGTCTGAAGATACCTAATCTCATTCAACTGGACCTCTCATATGGCTCTGTAATATCTCTGCATTATAATGATGTTATATACAAGGGAGGCAAATCTGATTGGAACTGAAATCTCTCTTTAAATACCTAGCCTCATTCAACCAGATCTCTTATGTGGCTTTGTCAAATCTCTGTCAAATGATGCTATATCAAGGGGAGAAAAATCTAACTGGAACTGAAACCTGCCGATAGATACCTAGTCTCCTTTAGCCAGACATCTCACATGACTATCAGATCTCTGCTGTAAGATGCTCTGGTAAAATGCCTTTCTGTTACTGACAGGTGTTTAGCTCCAACATTTTAGAAGTGAATTTTTAAGAACATGTCTCTCTTTGTCAATATTTTTTAAACATACCTTCATTCAGGTTAGCTTTAAAAGATATAATTTAGCATCACTTTGTAAACAAATGCTGATGTAGGCTGTATTAATTTGGAGGAGAAAGTAATAATAGCAAACACACCTGGTTAGCTTTTTTACTGATGGACACTGATAAATTCATATTGAGGCACTTAGTATGCCGTGTTAAGGAGTTGTTTGTCTTTAATTTGTCTGTGGTCATTTAGACCTCTAAAATTGGTTATTTTTTCAATGATGAGCAAATGTATTGCCCATCTGTTGTGGCATAAATATATTGCCCATCTGTCGATCCATAAATATATTTCCCTGCCTTTGATAAATATATTGCTCTGCTGTCAACCCATAAATATGTTGCCCATCTGTTGAACGATAAATACATTGCCAGTCTGTCATTCCATAATATATTGCCCATCTGTTGATCCATAAATGTGGAATAGTGTTGTATTATTAAATGTAAAAAGTTAGTCTATTTAGATGTTTCCTCTTCAGATATTTTTCCTGATTATAATACATCAGGAGTAAATAAACACTACATCACAAATCCAGCCCTATTACTTGTGGGCTTTTGGCAATAATCCCACTGTACAAGGGCAGATGAATTTGTCTGACTGCCAACTGTGTAGGCAGATGACTTTTAACACTTTTGTTGCTAAATTTAAGCATGAGAGAACTGCATGACCACTCAGTCTGTGCAAAACTAAATTTATGCTTAATGAGGAAAGTGTTTAGGTACTGTAAATGAATATCAGGTGAATTCATGTGCAAAAATTTCTTATCTCCCTTATATTTGTAACTCGAATCACATTCATAGTTTAACTCAAAGGTTTCAATATATCAGATTTCAAATCAAGATGGTTTTTATCATGAGTTTAGAGAGTGAAAGCAATTCATTTGCAGGATACTGGGAGAAGTAATCATGCTATCACAGCTAAAATATACTACTGTAACTGGTATAGTTTGATATCTTCATCTGTTTGCCAGTGAACTAAAGCTATTTCTGAAGAAAATATGTAGATCTGAGAAGAGACAAGAGTTAGATCTCTTTTCGTTAGGGTCAAGGGTCATTCAGTATTTAAAATTTGTGTGTAAAGTCAAGTGACGTTTCGGTTCATGGGTCGCAAAGAATAGCCATATACAGCTTGAATTTCCTGTTCATCACAGACTTTTCTCATAACCCAACTTTTGACTGGTGAGTTGAGCAACTGTCTTATTTAGATACTATTTTCAAAGCATGAGCAAGTGAAACTTGTACAAGTTGGTCCATGAAAGAGTCGGTCCTCACAATTATTTTGTTGTGGTTCAAAAAGATCAGTGATTATTATAAGTCAGTGATGATTTAATTTATAGGATGGATTAAAGTGAGAAGTATAAAGTGATTTTGTGCTAAACCTAAATTTGAGGTAGTACAACATATTGTTTTGGTACATATGCATATTTTATGATTTTGTTGAATAGTGTACATAAAACAGTGTTGATAATGTAATAATAATACTAATACTAATGATCAGTGGTATTTCTAAAAACAACAAATTTTAAAAGATGAGCCTGTGCAAAGAGGTCACCTGTGTACAATGATCAGTTTTGCCTTTTCCCATATGTGGCCACTGTTGACAGGTTTGACTGTATATTCATATTTTTTATAGGTGTCGTAACAGCATTGAGTTTCCAGTCAAAGCCGCATGGCTGCTCAGCGCATACTCCTCAGATGTGCTGAAGCCAACTTGGAAAAACTCTCAAGGGGTCAAACTGCGGGATATGATTTTGAATGAGGAATTACGGTAAGGTTACTTCTTTGTACTGGCATATTTGATTGCATGTATCACACAAATATTTTAGATTACACAGCTTTGTATCGGCATAGTCAGTTGCATGTATCAAATACAATTTTGTACCAGCACAGTCATTTTAGATAACACCTCTTTGAATCTAATGAGCATTCTAATTTGACAAATGTCAGAATTTGTGGGAGTAATATTCAATACGAATTGGCAGAAATTTTGACTGTGTTGTGAAGTCATGATGCCAGATCTCAAAATTAGTATTACCGGTAATCTGCAAAAACAAGACCAGCTGATTTTACAGACAGACATGTCGACAGTCATGTGAGCATGAGATTTTCAATGAAAACCTTTTTATGTTATGTAGTTGTTCAGAATGAAAATGGTGTTGATCGGATATCAGATGTAACTGCCACTGTAGTCATTTCAAAAATCTAACAGTAGCTGCTCTTGAGATGGGGTTTTCACTAAAAGACTTCTGATTTCCAAATAGGCATAAACGAATAAGGTTCACCTTAGACATCCAATATGGCCATCTGTAAAATTTGTTCTCCATAGTACTTCAGAATAGATGGTCATGTTTATCAACATGGGGTTTACATTAAATAATGTCCTGTGATGCCTAGTTTGTCCTAAATTAAAAGGTGTTGATCTGGCACTCAGTATAGCTGCCATCACTGCCATCTTAAAAATCTGTTTATTGTTTCTCCTCTTGAACACATGGTTATAACAAAATGGGGTTTCCACCACTGTGACCATCTTGAAAATTTTGTTATCCAATGTTCTCCTCAAAAGGTGTTTCATATCAACATAGTTTTCACACAATAGCTTCTTATGATATCTGGTCAGTCCTAAATGAAAATGGTGCTGATCTGACATTCAGTTTGATTGCCTTGGTAGCCATCTTGAAAATTTTCTCATTGCCACTGCTTCAGAAGGGTTGGTCTTATTGAGATTGGCTTTTGCATAAAGACTTATTAGGTGTACTTGGCCCTAAATAAAAATGGTCCCCCTCCAACATCCAACATTAGTAAAATCTAGTTATTGCTGCTCTTTCTAAATAGGTGGTCATATCAACATGGACATATTATCAACATTGGGTTTTCACTTAAAGATTTCTTATGATCTGCAGATGATCTTGAATGAAAATGGTGTCAGTCTGTCATCCAATATGGCCAACATCTCAGCTATCTTGAAACTTGTTATCACTTCTCCTGAATAATGATTGTATCAACATAGGATTGCCAGTGAAGTCTTATAATGTCTAGTTGGTTCTATTTGAAAATGGTGCCTTCCAGACATATCTGTGTCTACACATGTCCATCCGCATCTTTGTTTCCCATCAATGTCAAAGGTTTTTACTTTTCTTTATTTCAGTAACATTTTCCTCACCCCCTTTGGATATGAAATATAGCATTGGTATGCAATATAACTTAGCCAAATAAATGTCCCTGTTATCGAGCTTTGGTATACAATAAGTTAGCCAAGTAAATGCTTTGGTATGCAATAACTTAGCCAGATAAACATCCTCATTATCAAGCTTGGGTATGCCATATAACTTAGCCAAATAAATGTCCACATTATCAAGCTTTGGTATGCAATATAACTTAGCCAAATAAATGTCCACATTATCAAGCTTTGGTATGCAATATAACTTAGCCAGATAAATGTCTGCATTATCAAGCTTGGGTATGCAATATAACTTAGCCAAATAAATGTCGGTATTATCAAGCTTTGGTATGCAGTATAAGTTAGCCAAATAAATGTCCTTATTATCAAGCTATGGTATGCAATATAGCCAAATATCCGCATTATCAAGCTTTGGTATGCAATATAAGTTACCCAAATAAATATCCGCATTATCAAGCTTGGGTATGCAATATAAGTTTGCCAAATAAATGTCTGCATTATCAAGCTTTGGTATGCAGTATAAGTTAGCCAAATAAATGTCTGCATTATCAAGCTTTGGTATGCAATACAAGTTAACCAAATAAATGTCTGCATTTGGTATGCAGTATAGTATTTTAAGCCATCAGTCTGTAGTAAGCAGGGCTTTTGTGAGGTACCCATTACTAATAGCTCTGGTTTATTTTGTAATTCATGAATGATAGTTCAGATTTTCTAATTCATTTACAAATTTTGTAAAACCCAAGATATAATTGCCCCAAAATTTAATGGTGTCGGCTTTGACTTCTCTTTACAAAATTTTTTAATGAAAATTGTACCAAAACATATAAATCCATAATAATATTTGGGCCAGATGTTAAGTGATAATTGTCATTGTTCAAAATTCATAACAGTTAACAGAAAAACTCTAAATTTTATTATTTATAAATGGTGAAACATACCATGTATACTCAAGTATAGGTTGGATCCAGCAGCAAAATGAATAGACCCTGATCTGCCACTGCATAATGTACCTGTAGATCTGGATCCATGCAATTTGCTTGGGCTAATGAGTAGAACAAGCAACAGACCTTGATCTGCCACTGCATAATGTACCTGTAGATCTGGATCCATGCAATTTGCTAGGGCTAATGAGTAGAACAAGCAACAGACCCTGATCTGCCACTGCATAATGTACCTGTAGATCTGGATCCTTGCAATTTGCTAGGGCTAATGAGTAGAACAAGCAACAGACCCTGATCTGCCACTGCATAATGTACCTGTAGATCTGGAACCATGCAATTTGCTAGGGCTAATGAGTAGAACAAGCAACAGACCCTGATCTGCCACTGCATAATGTACCTGTAGATCTGGAACCATGCAATTTGCTAGGGCTAATGAGTAGAACAAGCAACAGACCCTGATCTGCTGGCACATTATGCAATGGCATATGATGGCCTATGTTGTTTGCATTTGAACTTTACCTTTTGACAGGTAGAAGCTGTAAATATCACTTATTTGTTGGCAGTGGTAAATGCTGCTGTACGTTAACATCAACATTGTTAAGATTTTGTATTACAGTTTTTCAAAGTGATATACAGTGCATCTTCTATATAGATGTTCTAGAACTCCAACTTTGGTACAGTATTACTTATACTGCAACTCTGATATGCTTGGACTTGACTGCTTTACCAGAAATCTATAGCAGTTATCCTAATACAGATTGCAGGCAAGTTTTTGATTGATTGGTTTTCATGGCATTTTCAGCATTCT